>JAQIXN010000019.1:0-104871 GCA_034698145.1 Proisotoma minuta | reverse complement strand
CTGTTATTGCACGTGTGAGGTATGTAATAATGAACTGCTGAAACTTTAAATGCACATAAAATTTATTTTAATGCTCTATTTAGTACATGTTAATATTTAAGAGCAAAAGTAATTAAAATTACTCTTATGAATAAACGCCGAAATGTTATTTTTATTTATAGTGCTACAGACGCCGACGAGGGTACTAATAGTTTCTTGAGATACTCAATTATCGGGGGAAACACTCAAAACATTTTCTCAATTGACAGTCTCACGGGTGAAGTGAGTTTAACAAAGGGTTTAGACTACGAAACAACAAGAAGTTATCGACTTAATATTCGTGCAATCGGTATGTATATATGTCTGTTATGCTATGAGAAATAAATTGATGAAACCAGAAATAATAATGTTCTTATAATAATAACAATAATTTCTTAATCTTAGACAATGGAAATCCAACACGCTCGAATAATACTCAGCTTCTTGTTCAGGTGAGATACCAATATTAACCATTAAACAATAAACCCAATAATACAGTAACGGCAACATGTATTTATTGCATACATAAATTTATGTATTTAAATTTTGTAGGTTGCTGACATCAATGATAACCAACCAAAGTGAGTGGTTCATTTTTTTTATATGTGTATATATTTTTTCATCTTTTGTTGGTGTGTGTTCGTTAAAGAGGAATTTTTATTGAGAGGAGTTGCATGCTTCTCTCCCGTTTTATTACCACAATGTTGAGAACTGGGTAGTGAGCCATTAATATGCAAATTAGTTGACAAAATTAAATGCTTTAGTTGAACCAAAAGACAGGACAATAGTCTGAGTTGACAAGGCTAATTTATAGAGATTATCATATCGCCCCAACAATCAATTGATGCTTTATATTTTTTTAATTATTATTTTAGATTTTATTCACAAATATTTCAAGAAACTGTCCAAGAAAATCTTCCGTTGCATAGTTCAGTGTTGAAAATCCAAGCGTTTGACCCTGATGATGCCAGGTAAAAAAACTTAATCATGTAAATTCACATAATTAATGCTATCTAAATTTTAAACCTTAGCAATGCTAAAATATATTACCGACTGTCTCATCGAGATGACAAGGACAAGTTTCCTTTTGAGATTGAATCCAACTCGGGATGGATATATACCAAAACGGAACTTGACAGAGAGGAAGCTTCAAGCTACGACTTTGAAGTTATTGCAGCAGATTCAGGAGACTCTCCTTTAAGTGCAACTGCCAGTGTTTACATTACAGTGTCTGATTCAAATGACAATGATCCAAAATTCGATCCCAAATTATATGAGACTCAAGTATCTGAATTGGATTCACCAGGCACGCCAGTTGTGACAGTGAAAGCTACAGATCCGGATGAAAATTCTAGACTAACTTATGAAATTGTGGAGGGTAATGTTCGTTCAAGATTTTCAATAACAACATCAAACTTGCAGGGAATAATTACCATTGCACAACCACTGGATTTTAAATCCGAGAGAAAATACGTATTAACTGTGAGAGTGACAGATGCGGGTGGGAGATCAGATTTGGCCACAGTGTACGTAGAAGTTTTGGACGCTAATACACACTCACCCCAATTTCAAAATACGCCATACTCTGTAAGAATTTTTGAGGATGTCCCTATTGGCACCACGGTTGCTGCTGTGAGTGCAACGGATAATGATTCTGGACAAAATTCACAAATAATCTACACATTTGTGGAAGGGGATGACACGGACAGTGATCATTCTGCTTTCATGATTGACTCAACCACTGGAGCTATTACAACAACCCAACTTTTAGACAGGGAGAAAGTTCCTGGCTATATTTTGACTGGTGAGATAAAATAAGTTTATACTTTCTCTTCTAGAAAAATTTTGTGAATGTTTAGTATGGAAATTGATGACAACTTTTTATTAAAACAAATGTTTAGTTCAAGCCAAAGATCGAGGAATTCCGCCTTTGTCGGATACAACAGATGTGGAAGTTGTTCTTAATGATGTTAACGATGTCCAACCGACCTTTGAAAGAGAATACTATCATGCAAAAATAGATGAAGATGTGGCAGTAGGAACAAGTGTTCTCCAAGTTTCAGCCACGGTAAGGAGAAAAAGAAAAACAAATTAATGAATTGGCTTGTTGTAGTAATAATTGTGGTCACATAATGTCATTCGTTTTGAATAATTTTACGTTTTGTATGCAAAACGAAACTGAGTTGTAAATTTTTGGGATCACTATGTGGCTCATTCCCCTTTCTTTCCCCAGTCTCAATTTCCCCATTTGATGTAAACTCGTATTAAACATTGTAACATTGTAGTTATAAATTACTGTTATTAGTAAATGGGGAGAAATGAGAAAAAAGTTGCAACAAATTAACTTTCTTTTCATCCTGAAAAAACAACACTTTCTTAATGTTTATTTAGGACGGGGATATTGGGAAAAACAGCATTATTCGGTACAGTTTCTCCACATTTTCTGACGGGGATGGAACATTTAGTGTTGACTCTGCTTCTGGGATAATCCGCACAATTAAACCATTAGACAGAGAACAAGTCTCTCGTTATGACCTTATGGTATTAGCTATGGATCAAGGCTCTCCTCAGCTCACTGGCCGAACAAATGTTACAATTGCAATCCTGGATAAAAATGATTCACCACCAATGTTTGAGTCTGACCGCATAAGATTGTTCATCACGGAAAATTCCCCAATTGGCTCTGTAGTGGGGACACTTAAAGCATTTGACCAAGACGAGGGGGAAAGTAAGTTACAGATAAGTTACACTTAAAAGTATCATTTTATGCTGATTGGGTCTAAGGTCAGCTTTGAGAGAAATCTCAGCATGTGAATTTACATCAATAAAGAAGATTTCTATAAATGTTTTTTTTATGTTTTTTCTGATTTTATTCTTCTTCTTTCTCCTTCTGTCTTTCTTCTTCTAAGAAATGTTCTAATAGATATCTTGGTCAATATAGATGCCAAGATAATTTTCTCGATTGTTGGGGGGGTGGACGCCAACTCGTTTACCCTTCACGCACATCCCCAGCCCAGTGGAAACGGGGCAGAGGGGATGGCTTCAACCGCATCCGCAGACATTCTCACAAGAATTGAATTGGATTATGAATCTCCTCGAAAGAAGTACGACATCATCGTAAGAGCAGCCTCACCTCCCCTGAGGAATGATGTGCACGTAGAAATACATTGTGTGGATGCAAATGATAACGTAATTTCATATAATTTCATTATTATTTAGAGTTCATTAAATTGAATAATTATGATGGTTCTTGCTTTGTTATTAAAATTTTATTAATTTAATACAGGCACCCGTCATAAAGCCTCAATTTTACGTTATTCTGAACAACTACAAAGACCATTTCCCTGTTGGACCAATTGGACAAGTTCCTGCCGTTGATGCAGATATTAGCGACAAAGTAAATACATTTTACAACATAAGCTTTTATCACTTCCTTATAGTTAACCTCGTGAAGAGTATATATTTTCACAGGAACTAATTAGAACCTCTTTCTTCTCCACCCCTTTAAAAGCTTTCTTTATATTATACTGCACCCTCGCATTCAGTTGCAAATGAGGAGAGCTTGAGAATAAGAAACAGAAGAGTTTGTATTCAAATCTTCCTTTGAAATTAAAATCATTCATGAATTGAGCATTTCCAAATTAGTTTTTCTTTTGCCTTTAAGAAACAATAATGTTACAGTCTCTTTTGTATGCCTATGAACTTTCACCTAATATACCTCTGCTAAGGAACATGTTTTAAACACATTTATTATACCTTTCTCCGCTTTTTCTCTTTTGCAGTTGCAGTACAGCATTGTAAGCGGAAACAAAGCCAATCTCGTGTATCTCAATGATTCTACGGGATTAATTACTTTATCCCCTTATTTGGATACTAATGTTGCATTAAATGCCAAGATGGAAGTTGTCGTCTCAGGTGGGTTTATTTATGTTGTTGCTTTATCATTAGAAACTTGAGTAAAAGGGAGAATGTAAGGGTATTTATTTTGTATCCCAAGCACACTTCCGTATAAAGGCAATAAACTTGAGTTTGAGTTGATAAATCTTTTTGAATAGCCTCTATGGGGTCATATTTACAGGCTTTAATTAAATCCTTAATTATTAATGACTTTGTAATTTCTTGTAGATGGTCTGAATGAAGTCAGATCTGAAATGATTCTTCACACTCGAATGATTACTGATGAGCTGTTATTCAATTCCGTCACAATCCAATTGGCTGATATGACTTCAGAAGCGTTCTTGTCTCCCCTCTACAACCACTTTTCTCAAGCTGTGGCTGTCATTCTCAATGTACCAAAAGAGAATATTGTCATCTTCAGCGTCCAGGTACGTACTTGTACACCTAAATAATACACCCTGTAGAAAGGTAATTCAAAAAATGCGTTGATCTGCGTTGCATGCATGCAATAGTTGAATAATAGAACTGAATTATATTCTTCCCTTGGGAGTCAAATGAATTTTTAATGGAGTTTTCTGAAGAGGGATGATTTAGTTTAGAAGATGAGGACAATGACTGAGTGATGGGTTGTTAATATTTTATATCAAGTTTAGCAAGGTAGACAAATATTTCAACGCTTGAGTTGTTTGCTAATTCCTACACAAGACTATTGACACCATAAATTATTTACTTTTTATATCATTGTGAGAAATTCTGTCAACTCTTGACAATTCTTCTTTGTCCTTGCAATGACACGAAAGAGAAAAATGACATGCGACCCTATCTTTGAGAACTTTATGGGGTTTGGAAAAAGAAGAAAGTACAAATAAGTATGGGTGTAATTTGCTTTGTAGGAGGAAATTGAGGGGACACATGGGATTTCTTTAAACGTGAGTCTGTCAGCCAAGAAGCCGTCATCTACCTCGGAGGAATATTTTACTCCGGACTACATCAAGGAACGCGTTTTTCTCAACAGACTTACCCTCAGCAAACTTGCCACTGTTGATGTAAGACCAAGTCTCAAGTTCATTTTCTCTCTCTCTCTCTCTCATTTTATTAGCTGCTTTCCCTCGCACCAAGCCTTTATGATTGTCGTAAAAACTTGAGCTCATTTCGGAATACCAACACCATATCAATCTAAGCCTTCTCTCATTGCAACCCCGACCCTACGCCCCAAATGCCATCATGCCCCTTCACCATCAGATGCGATACAAATTACTGTATTTTCTCCAAGCACAACTTTCAATGACCACTTTTAACTTTCACCACTTTCTCTCATTTTCTCTCACAAGAAGCAAAGGATATAAAACCAGCATCCCTTTCCCTAATAAATACATAACGAGGGAATAAAGAAGGAGGAAATTGTTCGACTTTTAATGTTTGGAGAAAGTGATGAGAGAAAGTGTGTGGGAAATGTTGCTTTGAGTAATCTTTGACCCCAAATTAGAAAATTATTACCTTTTCTTGTCTCTATATTGGAAATCAATAAAAGGCAATTAACTTGATTGCATTTGCTTTTCATTGATCAAGTGCAATCTATATGCGATGCTACTTTCACCAAAGGGGCAATGTGACACCGTTGCTTTTTATCTTTCCTCATATCTGATTTAATGTTTAATGGAGTGTTTTCGTTCTTTTTTGATGAAAATAATACAGGTCCTTCCATTCAGTGACGATTTATGTCTGAGGGAACCTTGCTTAAATTATGAGGAATGTTTGGTTGTCCTCAAATTTCGCAATGTCTCAAATTTCACCCCAACGGAATCCATGCTATTTAGATCAGTCCATCCTTGGCAGACATTTGCCTGTAGATGCCCAACCGGTAATTTAGTATTATTATATTATTAATTTATACTTGATTTATGTATCTGTAAATGAGGATCAAGTGTGTTATTTTAAAATTATGTTTTAGGCTTCACTGGATTAAGAGAACACTATTTTTGTGACGCCGAGATTAATTTGTGCTTTTCCTCTCCTTGTGCTAACGGTGGCACTTGCTTCCAAAAAGAACGTGGCTACAGTTGTGTTTGTCCCGGAGGATTTACAGGTAATTTTAGGACATTTATAGGATATTCATAGTGTGGATATTCATTGGATGTTCTTATAGGTTCTCGATGTGAAATTCAAATGGAATTAGATGCGTGCGAGGCTGGAATTTGTGGGGGTGGAAGCACTTGCACCCGCGCCAGGGGTGGATTCCTCTGTCAAAATTGTACTCGGGGGACATATGGAGGGGAGTATGTGAATTCTTTATGTGAACTCACGGCACGAAGTTTTGGCCGAGGAAGTTTTCTCACTTTCCCTGGTCTCAAAGATCGGGTTCGACTTCATCTTGAAATGTCATTTACTACCCAACAACGTAATGGCCTTTTGCTGTATAACGGGAGATATAATGAACGTTTTGACTTTGTCGCAATTGAGATTGTGAACTCGACCATAAGGTTTAGCTTTTCACTGGGTTCCAATATAACAACTGTGGAGACGGGGAAATCTGTATCGGATGGACAATTTCATACCGTTACTGTCCAATATTTCAATAAGGTATGGCAGCCAATTGCATTTTATTACATTCGATTATTGCATTATGTGTGTCCCCTCAATTTCGTGAGGTTAAAAGTGAAGAAGAAAACTCATGAATTTCAAAATGGCTTTCCTCCTTTCAAGCTTATGATAAACTTTGTTAATGGAATCTTCAATTTTCAGACGGCAACTGTGAGCGTGGATAAATGTGATGTGATTGTCACTCTTGAAAATCCTGAAGAGTTTCCTCCGGCTAAAAGCTGTGCTGGACGAGGGCTGCAGTTATTAGAAGATCGGTGCAATTTATTGACCGAATCTTGTCAAAGATTCTTGGATCTTACAGGACCCCTTTATATCGGTATACTTGTTTGAGATGAAATTTGTCGAATATTATAATAAACTAAATATTTATCAAGGTGGATTGCCAACTACAAACTCCCCTTATCAAATTCAAACCCATGATTTTCTGGGATGTGTCAAAAACGTGTTCATCAATCATAAATTCTTGGACTTGAACAAGTAATTTTATTTCCTTTTCGTTATAAATATAAAATAAGTACATAATATATTTTTAAATTTTAAATTTCTGTTTTAAAGCTATGTGATGGAACATGCAACAACTGCAGGTTGCCCAGAAAAGAAAAATTTCTGTTCATCAGCCCCTTGTAAAAATGGAGGAAAATGTTCTGATGGATGGGGAACATTCTTCTGTCAATGTCAAGATGGATTTGGACAAAAAGATTGTTCTGAAGATGCAAAACCAGTGTGGAATCTTCGAGATGATAACAGCTTAATCTCATTTACCCCTCAGTTGAGACAAACTCAGTTCCCCTGGTTCAACTCATTCTCATTGCGAACACTCAAACCTTTTGGAAAATTGATGACCATAAAATTGAGCAACAATGAAACAATCTTTATGACTTTAGAAAATGGACTCGTTCATTTCTTCTACAACGAAAAGTCTATTCCCGTCAACCTTCCTAAAGTGAATGATGGGCATTGGCATAATATTGAAGCAAAATGGATGACGGCTGAAATTTGGTTTTCATTGGACTATGGTCAGCATGAATCCACAGTTCCTGTTGAAGCAAAACTACAAAATCTGCATGTCACTCAAGTGGATATTGGAAATTCGGATTCATCCTTCAGTTCAATTCAAGGTTGTATTCAAGATGTACGAGTTGGAAGTGCAAAAAATTACCTGCGAAAGACAGTCAATGAAAAGAATGTCAATGAAGGATGTAGCCTTGCAGCTGCCTGTATTGGGGCATTTTGTCCTCCGAGATCAACTTGTGTTGAAGAAGGAGGCCGTCACAATTGCAAATGTGATCCAGGTCATGTCGGGGTGCATTGCCTTCCAATTTGTGATTTAAGACCTTGTAAAAATAACGGAACTTGCGTCTTGGAATTGGCAAACCCAAAAGGTTATAAATGCCAATGTAACGAACGACTTTATCGAGGAGAAAATTGTGAAGAAATCATGTCTTTACAATGCCCTTCAACATGGTGGGGTTGGCCTGTTTGTGGACCATGTTCTTGTCCTGCAGAGAAAAACTTTAGCCCAGAATGCAACAAGAAAAATGGTCAATGCAAATGCAAAGTGAGTTTTTGTTGATGATCACATAAATTATAAGCCATCATTATAATATGTATATTATTATTTTATCATAGGAATATCATTATGAAAAAGATGGAATTTGCCGAGATTGCATGTGTTATGGAACAGGATCAGTTAGCAAAAATTGTGATTTGGAAACAGGAAAATGTCAATGCAGACCGGGCGTTGTGGGATCTCGATGTGACAGTTGTCTGAATGCGTTTGCCGAGGTGACGACAAAGGGTTGTGAAGTTGTTCGAGATGGCTGCCCCAAAGCTTTTGCTTCAGAAATTTGGTGGCCTAGAACAAAATTTTCCTCAGATTCAGTCCATGATTGTCCAAATGGGGCTGTAGGCCTTGCGACACGAACTTGTGATTCTCCAGATGGTTGGAAGACTCCAGATTTGTTCAATTGCACTTCCAATTCTTTTATTTCAATTGTTAACATTGTATCTCAACTGGATGCTAAAGATTTGTCTCTGACTCCACTTTTATCCACCAAACTTGCGTCAGATCTCTCGAAAGCTTTGAATGCTTCAAATCATAAATTGTATGGAAATGACATTTGGATCTCACTTCGACTTTTGACTCACTTGATTATTCATGAGACAAAGCAATCAGGTCTTAATTTAAGCCACAGACAGGATAAAAACTTCATCAAGGTAGAGATTTTATTTTTAAATATGGAAAATAAATATTTATAAGGTTTATTTGATTTTATTACAGAATATTGTCGCGTCGGTTGGAAAAGTGACAACGGACGAATATGCAAGTGAATGGAACAGATTACGAAGAACGTATGGAAGTGGATCAGATACACTTTTGTCACTGATGGAGAAATATTTAAATCATTTGGTCCTTAATCAAGAAGACACATTTACAAAGCCATTTGAAATTCACTCCAACAATTTAGTAATGGGATTGGATACAGTGGAACTTACTTGGGATAACGAAGGACGCAAAAATTTTGAAGACCTTCTTGTCGAATCTAGCTATGACTTGTATGAAGTAACATCAGTGGCAAAACGAGCTGTGCGTTTTCCTAAATACGATAATATTGTAATGGATCCACGAAGAAATTCAAGAAATTTGAAGATTATTATTCCATTAGATGTTCTTGGTCTTCAAGATGAGAAAGGTATGAAAAATAATTAACGTAACTTATATTCATTGTGGCAAATATATTTAACTAACCATAATACCAATAACTCAATAGATATGGCTGGAAGTGCGGTTGTTGGATTTACTGAATATCATTCATTATGGGATGTGATGCCAAAGAAATTCATGGGTGATGTGGATAGAAGATTTAATTCTGAACTTATTGCAAGTCCCCCAATTGTCACAGTTTCTGTATTGGCCTCTAGAAAAGGAATTGTTTCGGGAAGATTAGATAGCCCAATTAGATTAAATTACGAAATAATTGGAAGATATATTGACTCGTCAAATCCACAATGCGTAATCTGGCAAGAACCAACTGGATTAAAGAAGCCATCAACTGGATTGATTGCTTACATGGAAGATTCTTCATATTCTATTGATGATGGAGGATGGACATCGAGACCTTGTCAAACACAAGTTGAAGAGCAATATGTTTCTAAAGTTGGAAATGTAATGACGGTTAATTGCACTTGCTGGCATTTATCAACGTTTGCAGTTCTCATTGAAGATACTGATACTCAGGTACATTTTTTGTACTTAAGTCTTAAATACAGATAATTATTGGCAAAAAGTGACAATAACAGATTTTGTGAGGCGTAAAAAACGCCAAAATTACCTTACCAAATTGGAAAATTTAGATTATTCCAGTCTTCAGATTGGTTTTGTGGAATTTAATTGTTTTTTACGGTTTAACAGGATATTCCAAGAGCTGGAATGGTGGAAGATATTGTTACTTATGTCTCATTTGTGGTTGCACTGACATTGATATTCGGAGCATTGATTGGACTTGGAATACTTCAAGGCCCTGTTTCTTCAACCATTACAAACACAATCCACAAACATTTACTATTCTCAATATTTTTTGCTCTATTATTCTATCTTATTGCCTTAAAATTGAGACTAATTTTGGTAACAAATGACAATATCTGCCGAGCCATTGCTATTGGACTTCATGCCACATGGCTAGCCACATTTTCATGGTTGTTTGGATCCGCAATACATCTTCGGAGGATGTTTACTGAAGTTCGTGATGTCAATCATGGGTCATCTCTGTTCTACTTTGCTCTCGGATATGCCTTTCCTTTACTCTGTGTCGCACTCAGTCTTGGAGTAAGGGCAAATCATTATGGAAATCGTTTCTTGTGAGTTGATTGCTACATGCATATTTATGAAATATAAAAGAAACATGGTGAAAATTATCATTAAATTTTTTAAATTTGTTTATAGTTGTTGGTTGTCTCTTTACGAGGGGATTGTTTGGGGAATGGTCGGTCCTATTCTGCTCTGCGTCCTGGCTACCCTGATCACATTTCTAATAGCTGTTAGAGCCGCCTTCACACTTAAAGATCAAGTTGTTGACTCTGGATCTATGAGGTAAAAATAAACGTTTTTTGCTTCTTAAGTAGGACTGTTTTTCTATTAAATTTCACACCTTGCTGACTTCTTGAGAAACAAGGTGAATCTAATTGGGCAAAAATGTCCGGATTTCGACATGACTCTTTAACTTTATCTTTTGCTAGAATTGATGACAAGTTGTTACTACACCTTATGCTTTTAAATTACATTTTGTTGTTGAGCTAACAATGTTTTTTTTTTACTTTTACCTGTAACAAACTTTATGGTGAATAATTTTATGTATTTTCAATAGAACCTTACTTTGGATGGATTTGACCCTTCTACCAATCTGTGGAATGGTTTGGGCCTTGTGTCTTTTGGGGGCTCAGGTAATTAATTGAGTGTCTTACTATCAATTGATAGCAACAGATCAATTCATGGGGCAATACGAGAGAGCTGTCTCTTTTTGCAATTCCAAACAATGTATTTATACTATTTATTATAATTTTAGGAACGAAGTCCAGTGTGGCAATTTGCAATAGCTGTTGCAGTAGCAGTCCTCAGCGTTTATATTGCTCTGGGTTATTGTGTGTTAAACAAAAGGGTCAAAGACAGTTTCGTCTTGAGAACAGGATTGTTCCGCTCCAGAGATTCTTCAGCTCCTCAACATGCTTCGGTTAGTATACAGCTTCTCTCATTACTCATTTATATTTCATGATAATTTTGACATTACAGAGATCCGCATTAGCATACAGAGGGGAACTTGGATTAAGGGTTGCCGAAGACCCCAGAAAGAAGGACTTGTTCAAAACGGCTCGTTCTGGAGTCTCAACAGCTTCAACCACTAGTCGATCAACAACTAAAACATCAAGCAGTCCATACGGATATGGTGCCACTTTGCCACATTACAAAGGTAACATAAATAACTCTTCAGTTTGTTTTGTTTGGATCAATGCTATGCTAATTGCCAATTAGAAACTGTTTTCCTTATAAATAACAAAAAGCTTTGAAGTACATTCCGTTAATAATACTTACTTCCTACATAAATGAAACTTACAATTGCATTTATTTGCGTTTTGTTGAATTAGGTATTTTTTATTTATGTATATAGCCGTAATTATGCTAAATAAGTATTTGTATATCAAAAATCATCACACGTCATACTATGTCATTTTTCTCAACTATTTATACATGACAAAATGAGTTTGACCAAGAACACGAATGAATGAGTGAACGCACTGTCACTATTTTCTGAACTAACGTTTCTGTATATAGTAATTTAAAAATCAAGAGTTATTTAACTGACAAAATTGGATTCTCCTTTAAATCCATCTCACGGAACAGTGACTTCCTTGGGTGATGATAATAATAATGCTTTTTGTGGTTTTGACAAAAATTCTTTTTATATAATAATAGTTGGCAATCCTAAAGTCAAATTGCCAAGTTTAGATTGCAAAATTAAAATCATGAAATGAATCGTTAAACTCATCTTTTCATTGTCAGTTTTGTTTTTGTATAATATTTTTTAAAGTGAAAATTTTGTGAAAAGTTGTATTTTAATTCTGCAAATCACATTAAAACAATTAATCTATTTAATATAATACAACTCTCTCGTTGCAATTTGCATTCGCTATAATTTGCTATTTACTTTTTTATAGCATAAATAAATAGAAAATAGAATATAATGATGCTAAATACGTCAGCATAATGAAATGAAATGATTTTGCAGTTATGCGAATCGTAATTTTTAATATGCCGGATTTCCCCATTTTTATTTTCAGTGAAATATGGTGACGAAATTGACAAGAAGCATCATGGGAAAAGAAGAAAACGCTTAAATTCTGACGACGAAGGAAGTTCTGACGGGGAAAGAACGCTTGAGTTGGCTTCTTCACATTCATCAGATGAAGATGAGGCAACTGCAATTGGACCTGTCCGATCTGCAACTTTAGGTACTTTTTTCAGACTCTGAAACAAATAATTATGATTATGATTTATAATCTCCGTTGGGTTATTACCATTTTTTATATATTTTACTTTTTATAACCATTTTCTGGGTAATCTATTTTCGGTGTTTGTTTAACTACTAAATAATGCTTGAATAATATTTAATACTAACATAGTATATTATGGGGTTTCCCTATGTTTCTTCTTTTCCTTCAAAATTTAGGGATGAATGGTCACCGTTATCCTCACTATCGACTTGTGCCAAATGGTCATAATGGTCTCAACGGCTGTCCACATTCCCCAAATAGCCGTCATAAACTTGTGTCGGCATCTTTGTCCACACTTCATGTTCCTGCGACCCAAAAGCCTCCGGCTCTTCCAAGACTTTACTCAACGAATTGGACGCCTAACATTTTCACGCCTCCTACTTATCGGGAATTTTCTTCCAGTTAGCAAGCACTTTCTCTTTCATATATTAACCAATCAATGAATGCCTATTAAATGTTTCCTTAATTAACGCTTTATATTTAATTGCTTTTTGGGGTATAATTAGTAATGGATTTCTTCCGTATTTTTATCCGTAGATTTAAGACCTGGTGGTGGTACATTATTAACAAACGGTGCAGCACCAAGTTCCGGTTCTGATAATGAAAACTCTTTAAATAATTACAAATATCCCCCAACAGAAGATGGAGATGATCAATCCCACTCCTCTCAACATTCCCAGACCCCATCCCAACAAAATCAATCATACCATCCGATGTATGCCCAACAAAAAGAGTTAAACGCTTTAGATTTGGGTCACGGTCACCATGAACAGGGCAAATCTGCATCTTTTATTAATCAAGGTAAGTGCATCCATTTCTAATCAGTGGTGCATTAAAAATTTGAGAATCTCTCCTTCTTTTCTTACCGTTTTACTTTAGTGTTTATTAGCAAAATTTAACCACGCATGATGCATGCTATTATATACTTGTTGAGTATTTTAATCTAATGCAAACATGACATATCCTTCCTGGCAAATTAACCAGTTTCATTGAGATCATTTGTTGTAGAATAGAATTATGCAGGGATAATCTATTTCCCTTTATAAAATTGAGCACCACAATAATATATGTTCTAAAGTGTTACACATTGCATAACACTATTGTTTTTTTTTGTAGCAGTAATTCTCGAACACCAAGTGAACGACCTGAGTAGGACGGGATCTCCAAGTTTGAGTACTTTTGGTAGAATAGCTTCACCAATCGATCGATATAGAACGTATGGAATGATCAGTGGACCCGGAAGACCTCAATACCCTCTCGAATCTTCACCACTCCAGGAACTTCCTTCTCATCCTCAACAACTATCCTCCTTTCATCCTGCAGATGCTGAGTAAGTCACCACTTTTTTTTTAATTACAAGTGTTTACAAAACTTTATGCTTCAGTAATCTTTCATCTTGTTGGTAATTGATTTGACTCATGAAATAAATATATATAATAGTCAACTATTGGTTCATTCTGTTAAATTGCTCGTAAAAACTTTGATGAAAATCTGTTAGTATTTACTTAATTTCATGTTTCTTAAAATTCGTTGTAATTATACAGATTTTATATAAATATGCTTCAAGTATAAATAACTTTCCCAACTTTTTTAATTGCTGCTTACTCGGAACTTGCAGAATTCTGCCTTACTATGATGAGGTACGTGGTTGTAAGTCTTTTGTGGTGTAAATATTTCACTATTAATGTTTCCTATTGACTTTATAATTAAGTAGATTCCTCAAGTGTTGATTTAACACTTTCTTGCTAAATCAACTGCATTATTGCACAGGGAAATAAACAAATTTTGTCTAATTTTGATTAGGATTAGTGCTGATGAAGGTCGTGGTCAAGTTAATCCCGCAATGGAGTCAATAAGTGGTGACGAAGAAACAAGTAGCCAGCGTCGGTATCAATATCGTCAACATTATGTCCATCAACGCCAACCATCTCAACCACATCTACAAAGTCAAAGTCCCTATTATCTCTACGACTATCCTCGTCAACCCAGTGTCCAAGTTGTCTCTCCCTTGTCTTCCAATGAAGAAGCAGGGGGAGGTAGTGGGAGTGGTCGAGCTGTTATTGATGACCCTTTAAATCGCCCCCTTCAACTATCACCCCAGCAAAGACATGATGAAGATGATAATTCTGACGGGGTGCTTGTATGACATTCGGAGAACTTAAGTTATTTTTAATTCACAAATTAATCCAGTCATTAGATTTATTATTAAACTCTTTAAATGAAACCAGTGAGATTCTAAAATAGTCTAAAGAAGCCAAGTGCATAATACTTTGTGTTCCTGTAACTATATAATAGTAGATGACATAATCCTCTCATTTATCACATTTCTTTAAATGACATTTGATGAAAAATGAGTTCAAGATCTCAGGTATTTTTAGCATAGGTATTTAAATAATGAATTAAAAAGTGTAGGTCAAGCATAAAGAATATCCAGCCATTATTATAAATAGTTTCCTTCTCTTACAAATAATGATGATGTTCCACCTTCATATCATAATTGTATTCACACGAGCAAACAATTCGTAGCGTCATATCAGCAAATGAATGGACGATTCATCAGAATTAAAGGAGGGAGGCAAGTTGAGACGTGACGGTATAAAGTATCTACTGTATGTATATCACTATCTAATTCATGCTGACAACAATCATATCGAATCATGTTACTACTTATGCACAAAATAACTAATGTAAAAATGGCTTTCATATTTTATGTTTAAATTGCAAAAACAAAGTTTTAATGCACCATTTCATTCCAATCAATTGATATTATTTTTGCTAATTGTAATTTATAAGCAATAAACTGCCATGTAAATTTCTCTGTACTTTGAGCTAACCTGATGCAATTTTACCAGTGTATTTACTGACAAGTCTACAACAATGTAACTATTTATGCTAATATAAGAAACAGTTTAAATTTTATACATTTGCTACACTAAACACTATTTAAAATGGAACGAAAAAGTTTATTATTTTGTTACGAATTTCAATATTTTGTGTAAATGAATCTGCACAAATAAATGTCAAATGTATTGCTGAAAAATAAACATTATTGATGCAACTTTACAACCACCGCAGAAAATAGAAATGATATTTTCTATAGATTTTAGTAATTCTTTGGAAGATGCGGCGGCATATTTTGTGACGAATTGTAATTTCATAATATCATCGTCCCTATTCAATTTCAACACTAAAGTCAGTTACGGTTTTTACTGCATTTGTAGAAATGACAAAGTCAATTTGTACCACTTCGTTGTCTTTGTGCAAAAAGATGAAATCTACCACTGACAATGAAATATGTCAAAATTGCTACATAATCTCTAAAACTCTGTCAACACAATACTTCCATACTCTTGGAACAAAGAAGTTATAATAAATTACCAAGAATCTTTTTAAAAATATCACTTGTAGTTAGTTCCAGTATCTTTCGGTATAAATTAGAATAAGCCTGTGTGTTCCAAATCTAACATGACTCCAGTTTTGTTTCCAGATTAATCTCGTTATCAAATAAAGAAATGTAAAGTCAATCAATTTATTTTCAATGATGATCAATTACTCAGTAGTAAACTTTATAACTGCTACTGGCTTCTTTAAAAGCCGGCATGTTGAAAAAAATAAAATATGCAGTCAATCACCAAATCTCAAATGTTTTTACTGTGCATAATTAACATGCGCTTAAATTGTTATAACATATAATTGAAATTAACATGCATTTGATTACATCACATATCATGATGAACATTCGCAAATTAACGGTTGGTTTAAGTTAAACCCAAAATTTTAGTACATTAACCCAGAAACATTATACAGTGATGAGACTCTTGTCATCATGCCTTCAATTGTACTGACCTACGTACGAGTTTTTTTTACGCGTAATGATAAAAATTAAAATGAGGTAAGCAAGAGTTTAAAATTTTAGCATCAAGGATGAGAAAACTGTCAACCTGATTAGATGACCAAGACAATGCAACAGACCATAAATTACTATGTTGCTGAATAATAAAACTTATGCAGTTTTGATCAGATTATTAAAGTTGGTTGAAAACACAAATATACAACTTCGTTTTAATTGCAAGTAGTTAATTTAATAATGAAAGTGAATTCTTTGTAAGTATGCAATTTAAATACACCAAGTTAGTTGTAGTGAGAGCGAGTGAAGATGTCAATGAGATGTTATCTTGAAAAAGTTTTTAAAAGTATCCATCCAATGCAAATTCAATGTTTAATTATTTTGACAAATTACCAATATCAAGCACATTAAATAAATGGATAAAGACCTTCCATGTAGATGAAGCAGACGACACAAATCGAAAATAAATCAACCAAATGTCTGCAAGTAGCTGACCATGCCAATGACAGATTAGCTTATCAAAATGTCACTCTTTTTTTAGTTTTAGGGTGACAAAGATGCTTCTAGAAACTGTCCAGAATCTGTGTGATTTATTTTATTATTCTTCGTTTTCCAGAAGGCTAAAAGCAAGTTTCATGCGACTAAAAGAAAAAGATAGCTACAAATTTTTTAATCATACATATTGAAGATTTATTCAAAGTTTGAAACTAAATTATACACAATGAAATATATTATGATATATAATTACGCATTTTTACTATGTACTGGATATTTCAAGCATTTAACACATGTATTTAGCATTTGCAAAATCATTGTAGTAAGGCTTAAAATCATGATTCAAAGACAATAACTAGTAAAATAAATAAATAGCAAGATAAATTAATGTTTTGTTCAACTTTTAAACAAATGAGCTAAAATCTGACTAATAAATTTTAGTATACTTCTGTATGAAACAATTATACAATAATATTATCATCTTGATATTTTCTTCCATCCATCTTTTTGAATTAAATTTGCGATATCCATTTAATTTATACTGGGCAGTGTGTTATTTTACAACGACATTTTACAATGTACATTGTACAGTTCGTTACATACTAAACAAATAAAAAACAATAATTTTCCAAATCTAAAAATTATTTTGCAAATAAGTATTTAGAATTTTTTGTTCAAATGATACAACCTAGAACTTACAAGTTGAATTAAAGATTTAACAATAGTACAATTTAAAATTGAACTTGTCTTATCCTTTGTTTCTCAACGTTCTTGTAAAAAACTCATCAATTCAATTACATGCAAAGCCACCCACAATCTACAGAATACAGCAAACACGTTACAAAAACAAAAAGCGAAATGAGTGAACACAAATAAAAATAAAAGTGAACCAGAGACATCGAAAGTGAATCATTGTATGTACCTCCAACTTGTAAACGTAGGTACAATTAAGAGGGGATTTGGGATTTACCATAACTGCGTTTAGCGATGCGATGAATGACTTGGCTTGTGCCTCGATACATTTTAAATCTTGGTAAATTCACTTTGTACATTTAGCTTTACCAAGTTATCCTGGCCTTTGTTAAATTGTAAGCCCAAGTTTTGCCTACGGATTTTACTTTATGGGGAGAAGCAAAATGCAACATAATGTAATGCAGATAGCAGGTTATCGTTTTCATAAACCTTGTCTCACTATTATTCAATTGTCGGAGTTCAACCAAGACTCTTGTGTGTTGGTGGATAATAACAATCGCGTGTTTCTTCAGTGTTTTTTATTGGAGTCAAGTTTTCAAAAAAATGCTGTCCAAATTTTAGAAAAGCTCAAGGAATGTTTGACTCTAATATTAGGCACTTGATTTTCTTGACAAAGTAGCACATGACATATTATCCACAGATCCAAGTGTTTTTGTTGGTAATTGGTTGGACATAACAGTAATTGTTCCAATGCCCGGGGAACTGATAAATAAGTGGACTTGTAAATCTGATCAGTAGTAAAGAATAATTTAAATTACTGCAACCGTATTTTGTGAGCAAACCAAACTAATCAACTCCTTCATTTAAAAATATTGTTATTGAAAAGTGTCAAGTGATATAATAATCAAAAGCTTTAAATATCATGGACCGGATTTACTGAATTATGAAAAACCAAGCTTATAAAATGCAGGTATGTAATTTTTAAAATGTACCAGTTCAAGTTAAATTCATTCATATATTATAAATCACCACAGATCTAATCAACTAGGTATATAAGTATATTGTGAGAACCTATGAGACACGAGTTATCTATCTGGAGCATTTTTATTCACAAGTTTAATTGTAATTCATTAAGAATTTAACTGCTTGACATTTTATAGCTCTTATTTATATAAATACATTAGAAAAAAAAAACAATTTGTTAGCCTGTGCCATCAAATTGTGAGAAGTGTGATAATGACATTCTAATTATGGTTTATGGTAGTGAATGACATAAATATGTAGCATCGGGTTACATTTATTTGTCACAAGACATTTCACACAGACCAAGAGATGGTTATCATAAGACAACTGAAAACTACATAGTGAACGAATGCTGTTTAAATCCTCCAATTCTGAAAACTTGCATATGTGTCGCAGAATGAATGGAATTTTATGTCCAAACTGGTTTAAAAGTGAGAAGCAGTTTTTTGTTTCAGTAAAATCTGCTCTTTATAAAATAATCTTCAATTTTCTACTATGGTTTAATAAAATATGACAAAATAGATTATCTTGAAACAATTTGTCAATAAAATGTCTATTTCTGTGAACCGTTGTTTTTCAGATCGCCTTATTAATGTTCATGTGGTTAATATAATTGTCTAAAATTATGGCATTTAATTTATTTCGGTGTTAACCAAATGGAAACTTTAAAATTACTTTATCAATCTGTAAGTACAAATAATACGTGATGATATGGAGCGTGTCTATTTTTTCAAGAATTAAAACATAATTGCAGTTTCATCCAAACTATGTACATAAGTATATACTTACAAACTACATAAATGTAATTTAATTTAATTCTGTGATGAAATTTGTATTGAAGTTTGATTCGGCTCTCTCAAATTTTCACTTTTCTATAATAACTCAAACTTAAAAAATTAGCCTCTTATAATGTGTTGGTTATTAAATGCATTGTTCATTTGTAAGCAGCATCCAACAGCAAAGGTGAAATTTAATCTAGCTTTAACAGACTCAATAAGTTTCGTTCACCTTCAAAATGGCATGTTTAAAAAAAAATCCAATACATGGAATTCAAATACATCCAACTGCTCATTTATTTTTGCACTGTCCAAAACGTGCAATTATTTTCAACGAAAAAGAGATCAATTCAAACCTTTAAAATTAGAGAAATAAACGAAAACATTGGAACAATAAAGAAACTAAAATCGTGAGTTAGAATGCTGACATTTAGAAATTTTTCAATTGTCCCCTTTAACAGTTGGAATAGTTTTTTAAACCATTTCAGAAATCTTTGTAGGAAGTTGAGAATTTGCAGGTGTTTGTAATAAAGATCAAAACTTTAGCCAAAATCATTTTATTGTCCAATTCAAGTTAAATAGCGTAATTTTTAATGAACTAGACATTGAGGAAGCTACATGTATACTTTTACTTTTTAAAACTCACATTATCAAATTAAAATTTAATTGTTTGCTTCAGACTTCATAGTTGGATACAGATATAATTTATATTGCATGTGTTGTAGGAATCTGCATCAAATCACTCAGACTTTTAATTAGAAACCCTTAAAACAAACTTACAAACTTTATTTGTGCGTGTCTAATATTGTTTGTCAGTTTAAACTTAAGACACAGAAAGTGCAAAGTTGTTTGCCGTGCAGACCATTTGATTTTATCTCCCATTGTTAGCCATGGTCCATGGTTGACCACATTATTTCACAGCCCAATTAACTTATTCACTTTCTACGATATATTGTTATAAAATGTGATGATACGCTAAATAAAGTTGTTTACACATTTTATCTTTCATAATATACTTTGTAATGTCAATTACTTTGACATTACAAATATAGCCTCAATGTGAAAACAGTAAAATAAGTAATCGAAACTTGATACATGCAGTAGATTTCCTCAAATTGTGCTTCTTAGAGTGTTGCATTCAAAATGTAGGAATATTTGCTCCGGAAACTTTAAAATATTTGTGGTTAATTTGCATTGTTCTGAAGTGAGGCATAAACCAAAAACAAATTACAATAAAGTTGAATAACAATGTAAATTCTATTTAGAGATGCAGGATGTAAAGATGCGGCACTAATTTTGACACTTTGTCATCATCATTTGAATGTATAGTTAACTTTGCATTATTCCACTTCCACTAGAATTTTTGCCATATTTTATACACTTCATGTTCAATTGAGTAAACAACTATTGGGCATGGAGTTTTATTGCATTGTTCAGAGAGAAAAATTCAAAAAACGTGGTTTTATTTATAGCGATCTCTTGGAGTTTGAATATGCATTTTTAAAACCGCTATTGACTTGCGGTTCGTTATCGCTTTTACTACGAACTTAAAACGGCTAATTTTGGATAGGAAGTAAGTGAAACAGGATTTTGAATCAATTAATTTGTGACTTTCCATTTTTTATTCATGAAGAGAATTTACTATTACACATGGAGAGTATCTACAATAAAATTTTTTACTCTTAATTTCATTGTTTAATTTTAACTCAACCTTCACACTTTTATGCAAAAAACAGTTCAAATTTTTCCCATTATAGATGATCCAAATATATTGTATAAAGTTAATTTGGAAGTAGCTCAAAAGAATGAATAAGTAGCACCATCATTGAAGTATACGTCATGTCGGTATCGGTCATGGTCGCGTAAAGATTTTTTTCTGGACTTTGTAAATCACGATCTTGAAGTTTTCGTCATTTGTAAATGTTTTTTTTATATATTCACTGAAAAAAATAAGCAATCATTGCTTCATCTTTAAATCTGGACCTACTCAACATCAAAACTGTTAATCAAGTTGCATTCAGGAACAAAAATTAGTGTTCAGAAAAAAGTTATAAACAGAAATCAAGCCTTAACTATGTGATATCGACAAATTGCAGAAAAATTAGAATGGCAGTTACATATTGCATAAATGTTTGCCTACTTTTTATTGCATCATGAACAAGGATTTTATGATTTGCCAAATTAAGTCACCGATTTATTTATTGTATCCTGAAGGTGATGAATTAGTAGATCATAGCTTTATTTAAAATTTATTTTTCGTACAATTTCTTGGTCAATACTCTTTGTGACTTTATATTATCAAGAACGATTAATTAACTTTTCTAATTTGCATTATAATCACTGATTAACAGATATTTTTCTTTAGTTGTTTCATAAATATTTTCTTATAAGCTTTTGTTTCAAGTTGTCAATTACTTCCAAATCCAATTTGATGTATTGCCAATTAATAGCCGAACACAGAGAACTGACAATAAAATTGGGTAAATACATCAGGAAGTGTTTGTTGTGTTTGTACAAGCTCAATTGAATTCAACTCGGTATATTATAAACACGCGTAAACCAACTTGTTTCCAGTTTCAATGTAATGTGGACGAACAAAAGAATGCATTTCCTACGTTGTCTCATTTGGTTGGCTGCTGAATTACATCAAAATATGCGCTCAATGAATTGTCTGTGTCTGCGTCATTGATCTTCAACCAAATGTCAAATCGTCAAATGTAAGCAACGCTAATTTGTGGGAAAACAAATCCAAGTTTTTGTTTAGCCTGACTTTTGACCTGATTCTACTGTAATAATTTATCCATGATCTCGAGTTGAGATTCTCAAGCGAATGGCTGCCATTGTATTATTTGTTGAATTTGTTATTTGGCCTAAAAAGTACAGACGCAAGCAGATATGCAGAGGCAAATAGAAATGATACAATTTTATAAGTATTCCGATTTTGTCTAAAGACAGTAAAGACAATTTCTACAAAAATGCACTAAACAATGATTCTTGGCTCTTTCTGACCTTTTATTTGTACATGTTTTTAAAAAAATGTTTAAAACTTGGTCAAACATTACTGTGACCTTCTGGCTAACTGAAGGAAATAATTTAATCTAATCCGTTTCGTTATGCTTTGGAAAATCATTCTTAAACTTATAATCCTGCTCATTCACCAGAATATGATATTGCGAATTCCATTCTAAGTTTGAGGTTATTTTATCCATTCAATAATTTAAAGTCAATATTGGAACATTGCAGTGTATTCCGAAAGTAAATTTATCTGAGGGCACGTGATGTAAGTATATAGTTATTTGACAAACTGTAAAGTAACATGAATGACGAGGATACAGTTGAATTGTCAAGCTCTTTCCTTCCTTCATGGATATCCGTTGTTTAAATATCTACACGGGAACAAAAACCAATCAGTTTATGAATATCACGCGTAGGCAGTAACTTGACAATGAAGGGATTATATTGCAAGTGAGAATGCATTTTTCAGTTTTAATTACGTTAAGTAATTCTGCCTAATAAATAATGTTCCATGAAGGTCTGGTTAGGCTAGATATCAATCTCGTGTTCCGTAATAATTTTCTACAGTTTGCAACAATGTCCCAAATTTTACGAGTCTTAGCAAGTTCAAAACAAACAACCCAAAAGTTAATGACATGAAATTTTATGGAAAAGGAATTAAGGATTTGTTTATAACTATACTTTGTTGATTAGTTATATAAACAGTGAACTTCAGACAATTCAGACTGCAGACTTATAGAGGACATGAAATTATGTAAGGCCAACTAAAAAAAGTACCTCAAAAGGAAGAAGATGAAATGTTATGTCACTTACTTATTAGCTTTGTTTAGATTTTTTGACATTATCCAATAGCAAAGCGCTTTAATTACTTCAAGTTCAAGCAACCAGTTATTATGGTTTGCCGTGTTCTGAAAATATCTTGTGCAAACTTAAGAATAAAAAGCTAACATTTTCCATAAATAATTGCAAACATCCTTCCATATGCTTGATTACTTAACCCAGACCTACATTTGATTTTCATGTTTAAGTAACGGTGCATTTTATTCGTACCTGGACAAACTACATGTGAAACACTTTATAAATAAACTAATAATTATTTAAAATTTACCCACATTCAACATTTATTAATTGATTTGATAATAAAAGAGAAGTTTTAGTTTTAGGCAGAAATTGTTTGATCTGATATAAAAATGAAATCGACATTAAATGTGGCTTTCGAATGTTAGTACCTATGTACAACTGCTTGCGAATTATGTATGGTTTTTAATTTGATCAATCCTTTAACATTTAATACTTATACAGTTGCGTCGTTTATACGCATATAAATGCTTATTTAGTAATTTGAAGTTATTGTTACACAAAACGGAGTAAAAAAAAAGTATTTGGTTTGCTCTTGCCCTATTGTTGCATTTCAAAAGGAACAAATTGTTATGAAGTGAAGTCCATTTATTTTACTAAACTCTTAAGCGATTCTCTGCTCTACTTCCAACTTTTGATATGGTTTAGTCTTTGATTTGTAAAGCGTATTGCAGATTGCAGAAAGCTTGTTGAGTAAAGCCTCTCGATCGGTAGTTGCATTTTAAGAAAATTTTTGGGATATTTTTGTAACCTGACAAAATTTTGGAGATAAATTATTATTGTTATGTATCCATCCTGTTCCTCATGTTTACAAATGTTAATTATTGATTTTACTACCGTGTGTGTTATGCTACACTTAATTTCATTTTTTTTATGCCAAAGATGATGGAGTTTAATTATTATGACCAACATTGATGATAACTCAATTTAACGCATGTAATAATTTCTTGTTGACAAGCTTTATGGTAAAATCGTGCACACACAAAATTAATGAACCAAACATGAGACAAAATTTATCATAACGTTTTCTTCTTCAAAATAGATTTTGTAGTAATTAATTTAGATGCATGGATGAATATGAATTCACACCAACTCACCTTCGCTTTCTGTATGATTAACGGCATGCAAATAAAAATGTTTTGCTAAAATATAAAGAATGTTTTAATGCTAGTATGAAAATTAATTTTATAATGATTATTCAAAATTTAAGAAACATTTTCAAACAATTTATAGTATCAATTTATAGTATTTATAGTAGTTTCAAAACATTCATGATCCTAAAAAAAGTCAGTAAGAATACGCACGCTTTCCATGCATGATAATATCTGTACTTAGTAAATAAAACTTCATGGCGTTTGTTTCTTGCTATTATTGAATTGTTACCAAACTTTGCTGCATGTAATCAAATTAGCTTTTGAATTTGAAAGATAAAAAGAATTAAATTAGAAGCGTGAAATTAAATTGTACAATTTTTGTTCAAAATTCCATCTAACGTCATTGACATTTCTATTAACAAACATCATAAAAACATCTCGTCTAGCCACGCATCGTTGTAATCACAGTTCCTTCCTTCAAATTTGATTATGTTTTCAGTTTCGAAGCCAATCAGTAATTATTATCGTCATAAATAGCAATTTTTAGCAAGTATCGAGGTTCCTTGTGTCATTATTAGAGACTCTATCTAATTAACTAACTAACCAAGCAGTGAGACAGTGAGAGTGAGGACCATATTTTTAATAAGTTACATAATGTAATTTGTGGTAGTATCCTTTTTATTGGCCCAAGATTAATCTCTCAATTTACCTTGGCCTCTACAAATTTAAAAATGAGTGTCCACTGCTAGATAGGTTCCGTGTATGCTTTTGCATATAAAAAGAAAAGCTAATGGAATTTTAAGAAGCTAATATCATGCAGCGTCTAATTATCTGAATTTTTCAGGGTTTTACATGGAGGCATCTAATTCTAAATTAAGCCAAGATGATGAGGACAAATAAAGAAGCACAGACAAATCTCATAAAATACGGAGAAACAATTATGAAAACTGGGATTTCATTTAAGATTATGAAATATGATTTAAAATGCTAAAGTGGTTAAGACAGAAACCGAAGGGTCATCATATCCGCGATGACAACCAAGGATCCACTCAAGAGGTCGACCAAAACAGGATAATTACAGATGACCCTTTGGCCACCATTCAAGTTCAACATCCTCAGCAGAAAAAGTCAAAAAATAAATCTGAGGAGATATATGCAGTGAGCAGGTAAAAAAAATAAAGTCATCATCTTCATCAAATAAAAAAAATGCAGTAGTGAGGATATATTTAAGATACAAATTATATCTTGAAATGTTTAAACCTGAATATGACACATTCCAACGTGCTTTTTCATTAAAAGCTTTATTTATTTGTAGTTGGCAAATAAATGTAATTTACCTCGAACCTCACAACCATATAAGGTCATATTAAGCTTTTCTCATGATTTTTTTTATTTTCAGAGTAAATCCGCTTTTTGAAGAGGATTTAGATGTGCCCAAGATTGTTGTGGCTAGTAGAGGAAATCAATCTGGAAGTTCAGGGTACGAGAGTGGGAGTGGTTCACCGAGTGACGATGACGAATCCAAATACCCTCAACAAAGAAGTGGGACAGATGCTTCGTCAACTTCTAGTACAAGCAGCTTCTCTGTCCTTAGCCGCTCTCCACCAAAATATGGACATGGTCATAGTCAACTGTTTAAAGACGAAGATTCGTCTGTAGTTCATCATCAAGCTGCCATTCTGAATCCGGAAGGGAAGCCTGTTCTCCATATTGTTGAACAGAATCCAGATTTTGTCCAGAGTATTGCTGTGTCAGTGGGAGCAGGGGACGAGTCTCAACTCATGTTAAAAGATGCCATTTTAAATCATAGTCGTTCATCGACTAAAGTTAGTGTTCATCCAATCCCTTCCAGATCCTTAGATAGTAATAATAATGTTGGTGTAGCTAAATTGATCCAAAAAGATAATCGCTACGTTCAATCAATAGTAATAGGCGGGGGTTCCCCGGAAGGAAAATGTTCTAATGTGACAAGATTGGTGTCAACTGTACCCTCACCACCAATATTGTGCAAAAAGCCATCCGTCACATTTTCAGAAAGAGTTGAACTTGTTGCAGATAATGCCAATGGAAAAGTATTAATCAATTCGTACAGGAAACAGTCAAATGAGCAAGATTCAATTGTAACAGATTCTTTATTACTTCTTACAAGTGGTAGACCTTTGAGCCACGACTTAGTCAAGATTAGCAGCAATGTAGCAAATTTAAATAATGAGAACAATAGCAATAATAGACTGAGCCACAACCATTTATCAAAGTCAGAAGGAGAGCGGAAGGTGTCTTCAAGTTCCTCAAGTGGTGACGAAAATCAAAAGAATGAAGACCTTGAAGCTTTTTCCAGCTCAATTCGAAAGAATCATCCTGTAAAACATATCCATTCAAATAGTGGCAAATCTCTTGAGATTAATCAAGCTGCAGACCATTATTCTTCATCCGAATACCTTGATGCAGACAGAAGTAGTAGTAGCAGCAGCAGGGATCAACTTTGCCAGCATCTACATAAGCAGCACAAGAATTACAGCAGTGGCGATGACTGCAGTTGCGCTGGCTGTAGTGAGGGTCAAGGTATTTCTTTTGATGACATAGACGAGACTAGGTCAAGCTCACACGAACATGAAGAGGCAGAGAAGGAAGAAGGAAAACTAAGCAAATGCCGAAGAATGAGAAGTTCTAATGCTTGTTCAAAGTCCCCATTTGGAGGGATTGCTGACCACTATGCAATTGCGAAAGAAATTGCCAAAGAAATTGAGTCATACTCAAACGGGGCTGCAACTTCCAAAGCAAATTCAAAGAAAAGTATGTAATTTATATGAATAGTTTATGTCTAAACGTTTTGTTTTGCGACATCTCGTAACTTGCATATCATTATTATGACATTGACTTTGACACTCATTCATAGTTGTTTTTGTATAACGACAAATATTTCATTGATGATAATGAGACTGTATAATTTCCCATGTCATATTCCTTTGGATGGTGCATTTCTAGTTTTGGTCTACTTTGAAATTACTAAGATAATGACAAGGTTTGGTAATGAAACATGGGAAATTTTTAAGGTCGAATTTTACAAATGAGTCAAAAATAGTAGAAATTGAATCACCAAAAGCGTTGAATGACAAAGGACTCGATCACCGCTTAATTTTAATATTATTATCATAAGTGTCACCAAATAATTCTATTCGAATAGCGAGTAATTTATCCCATTTATATTTAATAGGCATTGTCCGCGACCTTCTGTCAGGTCGTGGTAGGGAAGCCCTAGCATTTCATACTGCCATAAGAAAAGCTGCTGCATTAAATAACAATGAGCAAAAGGCTGGCTCCAGTTCCGCAAAATCCGGTTCAAACGACGCGACAGTAATTCCATTTTATCCCGTGTCAAATGAAGCCATTGATGAGTGGGAGTCTGTCCGCATTCAGCAGGTTTATCTAAAAGGTCGATCATGGAAAGAGATTGACAAACCAGGCGTTATTTACTCCTCCGTTTCAACATCGTCTTCTCAAGAGGAAGACGCTAATCAAATTACGGGTCAACGCTTACTTTCAGCAGCTCAAGAAGGGCAAGTTCACTCCAACAAGCAAGAAATTACTACAACTCATTCACAAGAATTCCAACAAGTTTTGAAGGTAATATTATTAAGATTTGCAGATACATTTACTATTTTCTTACATCTTTATATATTTATTTAATATCTTTCCAATCCATTATAATTACGTGTCATACAACATAACTTCATTTATTCGCATTACTGCATACAGCAAGCTATTATTCCTTGCTCTCCGTTATGTTTTTTTGTCCTACCTTCAAGTCAAGATGATTTAAGCTGCATTACTGTATTCCTAACGTTTGGTCCCATGTACTGGTACTGGTAGAATTATGGTATCTTACAACATGACGCGTAGCATTGCATGGACATCAACTCAGTAGTCAAATATGCTGGTCAAATTTCTAAAGTGATATGATCAGTTCTTCAACAGTTGTGGTGGTAGAATGTTCATCTAAAAAGCTTGTTAGTTTTTTTAAGTGTCAGAATTTTAGAAAGAAAGCCCGGAAGTTTTTTAGCAGTCAATCAGTAACATTAAAATACGCAAAAAAATATGCAATTTTATTGAGGCTAAAATAGTCCAAAATCGGGATAATAAATTAATTGGATATCTAATAAACGGCATTTGAGTTGCATAAAAAAGAACTGGAACATTTTTGTGATTTGTTTGATCAGTGATATGTAATCAAAAGTTCCACTTTGCAAGCAGCCGGCGTCTTCTTCTCTGAAAGCTATGCATTATAATTGACAAGATTTATGATTTTATGAAAAGAAAAAAGATCATTAGCTTTGAATTGAAAGTCAACGGTTTATAAGATAATTTATATTCATGCGTCGAAGAAAACGATTTTAACTGTTCAAACAAAGACTGTAGAGTATTTAAAAGACTGATTGAAAAGTGCAGTAGTTTCCATCAGTAGAGAAGTTACCGGATTTTGAGACTTTTCTGTAGCTCCTCGTTGGCTCGGGGCAGTTGCAGATAGCTCAACGTGTGAGACGCCACAGATGAATAGCGACACTGTGAAAGCTCATCATGAATTCTACTACCACAATTTAAAACGGCAAAAAGATCTTCATGCAAATATCGATGGCTCTGACGAAAGTTTTTATCGACGGCTGAGCGATCAACTGTCAGTATTATCAACAAGTTCAGGGGTTGATGCTGATCATGATGTCGATAGTTGCTGTTGCTCGTCCGGATGTGAAGGGGATTCGGGGGGAGAGGAACATCATATTCCCCCACCATCCCCTGCCACTAGCTCTCCTGTAAATTTTCAGCTTTCTGTACCTATAAATTTTTTGATATTTTTGATAGTTTTTCTTTTAAAATATGTGTTCCCATTGATCAATTTTATTTATTCAAGTATTATTTATATACGTTTTAGAGTTCAATTTATGGAAGTGATGCTCAAGGAACGACATCTCATGATGACACTTCTTCCGATTCTGGAAACTCGACTGATAGGGTATTTATTTAATATATATTTCAATCTATGATACTAAAATTTAATGTTGGCTTCTTAATTTCTAGCGTTCTAAAGGAAGCAGAGAAGACTTGATTTCTGACAGACGTGGAACTTCAACTCGATCCAAAACCCCTAGTAAATCTCCTTCAGATACCAAAAAGAAAGATACTTCTGATGAAGGAAATTTAGGCGGAGGATTATCGCACTCTTCCGACAAAGTGATGATAGTCACCGGAGATAGTCAAAACATGGTCGTAGATCTGAGGAATGTACCATTAGATTTGCGAGAAGCGATTATTTCTGGAACCGCATTAATTACCTTCCCTGATGGACTGAATGGATCCTCTTCGAAAAAAGGAGGCTACACAATTGTATCTCTTCCAATGACTCCTCCAACAAAACCAAAAAATCAAAGCAGCAGCAACAACAATCCAAAAAATAAACAAGCTGTAAAAACTACATATTCAAATCCTCAACAAACGACTGCCAATAAAAGACTCGTGCAAGAAAAATTGGAAAATGAAATCCTAGCGGCTCCTTCTTCTTCTTCAGTCAATTTAAATTTGAACGTTAATCAGTTGGAAAGAGGAGAATTATTTGATCCAATTTTTAGAGATTATCCGTATGGGTCCAAAAACAAGAGTCAAATTTGGGATGTTATGCAACACAGTGTTCAAAAAACTTTGATTGAAAGTGAGAAAGGAAAAAAAAAGAAACGGATCACAACAGTTCTTCCATTCCATCCCAATCAAGATGTATATGTAAGATTTTTACACCCTTCTTTTGCGTTTATGCATTCCAAAGCATTTATTGTTGAATTTCAATTGCATGTCTCATAAATGAGTATTTATAAATCAAATTGCCTACTTACTTTTAGTCAAGGGATATTTACTTCACAAGATATAATATTATACAACAAGAGTTATATTGCAGGTTTATTTAGGTTAAATCATAAAACTACCAAAAAAATCCAGGCATGCATGTGGAAAGATAAAAGACAAAGAGATTGATATTTCCAGCCCCAGGTGTATAAAAACATGTTTTGTCAGACATTCTAAAAACTTAACTCAGATAAAATAAAATAAAGCCTTTTAATTACCGATCCTGCTAATTGCAAAAGTTTGTAACAAAATCTACCTAAATTGACAATTATAGCTATTTTTAAATCAATTATGCTGAAGCTTGGCATGCAAGAGAAACTTTGCAGCTATCACAGTCAGTAGCTGAGCTTTGGAAACACTTTTGGGACCATGAATATTCATAACACATGCTTGACGAGTTTTTGGTTCAATTATCTTCAAATTAGCACGTTCGTTTCAGTTTGGTTGAACTGGAACTGATGCAATTAAGTTTTGTAGCTACGTTATTCCATCTTCTAAAAGATATTCCAGTAGATTTAAAAACACCACTTTAGTTAAAGATTAGTCATCTTAACTGGAATGGTTTTAAGAAGTGGAAGGTCGTTTAAGTTGAATACGGAAGGGTTTTATCTCTGGTTTAGGTGTAAACATTTGAAAGTGAAAATGAGATGCTCATGCATTCACGATCAACCAGTATTTGAGTCAGGTACATATTATAACATATTGGCTTGCATTTATTTGCAACAATAAACTAAAGTCTCAAAAGCTGAGATCAAGGTAATATTGAATTTTATTCTTTTAAAAGAAACAGGGAAATGACAACAAATGCGTACTAATCATAAACAAATAATGCCAAACAAAACATTAACAATTCCATCTTTCAATTCATACATCCAGTTTATAATTTTAATGGACTCTTTTATGATGACAGAACGCGACTTGGTTTAACAACAACGGCTTAATGTGAAATGGTTTACGGTGACAATGACTAGTGCAGAATTAAAAAATAATATTAATTCAAGTTTTCATGATGTTCAGCCAAGCATTAAATAGTTTATAAATTATTTTATTTTATTGTGGGTTTACTTGAGATTCCTAATTTGTCAAGTTCAAGGAATGTGGAAATTTTCCTGGAATTTTATTTACAATCAATATATTTACCTGTTACTTGTACATTTGCTTCTTAAATATAATGCTTGCATTTTAATAGATGATGATAGACCACGAATTAGCAATATCATTTCGACTGTTTTCAACCCTTGTTAAGTAGATTGGATGGAGGTATTTAATTCTGTTGTATTATTATATATTGTAGTCAGTTCAACTTGCATTGACGATTGACGAGATGCGACCAATCTTTCATGCAAAAACATGCATTTTTGGCAACTATTCCATGCACTTATCCAAGCTTTGTATTACCTTGCAGTGGAGCCAATTTATTAGCTTTTCATTGTCATTATATAATTCAATGTTAGACATGAATTATGGTCTAAAATATGAGTAACGGGAATTATTGTAGCAGCGGATTTCATTTACATTTCACACAAAAATTATTATGCACTTGTAGTTAGCATTTCCTTAACAGTCTAATAGTTAAAATCAATAATCGATATTTTAGGCTTTGAAGGCACGTTTCATCATGACATTGATACTTTGGCCAAGTTTCAGGTTGGCTCAAATTATTAAGCTTCTATAATAAATCTTGAGCATCCTCATATAAGAAAGAATATATAACTAAAAGATTTTGGCATCAAGAACTGCAGATTAAATTATATCATCAATACCCATTTTAGCCTTGTTTAATATTATCATCTTTTTTGTACAATAATAATGGTCAACCGGTTCCAGAACCAAACATGTCTAGATTCAAAGTCTTTTATTTGTTTATATGCATGTTTATTTATTCCCTGTAGATAAATGGATTGTTTTATACCGTACAAATAAGGTTTAAATATGTAACTACATTTAGATGCGAGATGTTCAGTAAATTATGGCATTGCAAAGTGACACCAGTCTATAGTACTCTGTAATGGATCGCTTTTCAATTCTTCTTGTGATGTACATGGATCGGCTTTTTGTCATTGATTTGAAGTGATCATCTTCACTTTCTGCATATTTGCATGAGTGGGAGAGAGTTGTTTAACAACCTATATAATTGTCCATCCACTCGCATTCCTGTCCAGGTTTGATGCCTAATTTTTTAATGTCTCAATACGTAATAGCTATTGTAATACGAACCATAATGAGATGAAGTAACTCAGAACCAGGAAGCGTTTTACTTTATTCCACTTTTTACATCTAAATCATGTCACTTTTTACTCTCGATTATTCACTATACAGCTTCACTCTTGACCTTTTATTTACTTTTGCGAATTTATAAATCAGATTAAATTTACGATTGACGGATTTTCGTAAATCTCGAGACTTTTGTGTTTCTTCGTTGTTTTTTTAATTCAAGGATATCTTTACAAGAAACAGAACAAAATTATCCATTTCATTGCTCAACCTCATAGTTAAAACTTTTTGGTCTTATTTGAAATGCATCACACATTTAACAATTAATATAAATCCTAAATTCGCACAGCTCTTTTCCCCATGCTAATTAGCAAATAGGTTTTGTTTTTTTTACATATGACATCCATCTTTCGCGTCTTTGTCAGGTTGACATGTCCCTTCACTTTAATCTGAGTTTAATTGATAAATTAAGATTGGTGCAAAAAACATATTTGAGGTTGAAGTGACATATAAGCATTAGTTATATAGTAGGCTTATACATAGGTACATCCTTGTTTGAAATATTGTCGCGTCTCATTCATGATTCTTCACAGCTTATTGGCACACAAGTAATTAATTGCGGTTGTCATTTTTTTGCACCAAATTACGCATTTGCGACAATTGACAATCTTCATAATGTTTTGTCTTGTTACTGAGAAATCATCTTTTAAATTTGTATCCATCCAAAATAATCATTGTTTGTTGGTATTATCAGATTAATGCAATTCAAATATTTGTAAGCTTCCTCAATTCAAACAAATAAAATTAGCGTGTTCTCATCTCTTCCCATCTTCTTCCATTGCTTGCATATATAGGTATATTTATTCCTGGTAATTGAATTTAATTATCATGCTACTAACTATGCAAGCTATACGTGATGTATTTTTATTTTCATCAGCACGGCTTCCTTCTTTGTCCATTACAAGAAGTATTAAGCTTGTAAACCTTGTATTTGTTTGTTGACAATTTTGTCTAATCTGATACGAATCATCGACTATTATCTGATAAATCTTGATTTTTTCCTAATTAATTCTTCCATGATTTTCACATACTTACTCACGCTTTAAATTCTTAATGGAATTTAAAACCGGGAAGAAGCCATCATGATATGACGCAGAAGGCCAATGTCAATTTATTAATTAAATAATTTGTCACCAAATAAATTACCTAAATATTACTCATCATATAATCAAAATAAATTGCACCCATAAAAAGCAAGTTCCCTTCAATTTTTGTTTTCGCTCAAACATTTCCATCAAATATTTCTTTGAATGCATCAGTTTGGTAATTTTGGTAGCGTTCCATTTAAGCTCAGTTTGACACAAAAGGAAACAACGGCGAAGTGAGTGCAATGCAAGCCTGTAATTGAAATCAATGAGGTGTGATGATAATTGACCACGAAAGCATTTGTCAAGTTACAATTATTCAGATGGAATTTTTGGCTACAGTTATTGGTATTCTTATAATGTTTGACTATTATTCTTAATTAAACTTGAAAATTTAATGCAGGCAGAAAAATAAACAAGCATTATTCGTTTCGAGTTTCGCCTTGTGCATCGTGCCACCAAGGCAAGACAAGGGTACAGTCATAATTATAAGTTTGTCTTGTTTTCATTAATGCAGCAAATGAATGAAACAACTCGATTCAGTGACAAACCTGTATCATTTAGTAAAGAAAATTAAAATGGTAAAAATTATTGAAAAATTGTCTTTTGCTAGATGCAAAAATTGAGCCTCAAATTAAGAGTCTCAAATTCATAGTATACATCGATTTGAAGATTTGCAGAATATATATATAAACTGCTATTCTAGAGTTACCTGAAGTAATAAAAATATGCAGATATGGTGCCATGCTAAAAGTCACAGCGCTTATCGGCAATATAATTTTTTAACCGAATAAAACAAAAAATGAGATCACATGAAATACAATACGCTGGAATTTCAATTCCAGTTTTTATAGATAATGGAAAATTGCCTCTAAGCCTATAAAGTAATCTATTTTTGAGTTATAATGTAAACCACCCATGCACATAACATTACATAATGACACGCCATTGCCATTCCAGAAAACGAGTTTTATGTCACAAATTAAAATTATGCAATATTTATAGAATATGCTATCAAATTTATTTTTGCTGTCTTAAATAATGGTCGCAGTCGAAAAGCCGTTTTCTGTATCAATAAAATAAATTATATGCACGGACAAAAGTAATCTGATCTGTTGACTAAGAATATTTTTGTAAATGTAAAGTTTGAGAATAAAATATCATAAAGAGGTTCAACTCTCAACAAAAATAAAATAAAGGAATGTGGTGTCATCAGGTAGATAATATATTATAATATCACGGGACCTTTTGTCATTTTAATTCATTCTTTTCATTTTATTACGCAAAAATCTACATCTTCAATACAAATAAGAATGTAATTTTCTGGAAGGATCACAAAACAATAATATATTTGACAAGTCTTAAACATTGACTATTTATTTGCATTACTACAAGAATATATTACTACAAGAATATAACAGTCTAAAGTTTGTTCACATTTGTATGCAATTTGAATACAGTGATGAGTTTTGTCTGTCTATTAAATCTCGTTTAATTATAATTCCATTGGAGTAAAAGTAACAAAGTAGCATTATTGACTCAATTATTGAGACATTTTCATCTACTGGTTATGAATTGAATCATCATAGTATAATATACTCATTTATAGGCGTCAGTTGAAGAATTCTCACATAATTTGATGGACGTGTAACAAAAATAAAATCGAAATGATCAAAACTGCCTTGAAGCCTTGAATTTATCTTTGAGGTGACAAGAATAAGCTATTTTATAAATTTTATACTCATTAGCATTATTTTCTGTCTATTACACATTTATTCTAGTGCAAACGCAACCTTTAAAAGTCGCCGCATTGTCTGAATACGTGCGTATTAAAGAAATTATCAAACATATTAACCTTAAACTTGAATCACTTGAAAAATGAACAAAAATAATTAATGTCCTCATCTTCACTTTAAAGCCTAATTTTTTCATTGAGTCAATAAAAATGTTTTATGTTATTAATAAGTTGCTAATTTCAATCACATCATCAACTTCTTAATATCATTGGAAATATTGGACGAGGTTGGTTAGTTGATTATTTGTTGGCACTGGTAGGAAATGGGATAGTAAGTAAGCAGTTTCTATTTTTTGCATTTTACTGTTTTGCTTGCATATTTTGTCTATATCAGCAGTTTTTGCCGTTATCTCTTGCATCCCTTGAACAAAAGTCGTGATATTAAAAGTATTGGGCAAAAATACTTGAAGAAAACTAAAAGGACACTTTTTTCATGTTTCCAATATTTTTTAAAGTTGGAGAAACAATGGGCATTGACTTGATAAATTAATGACGACAAAGTAAGTAGAGGTTAAACATCAAACTTCTCCAGACAAAATACGGGACACTAATAACCACCACACCTCAAATGCTTACATAAAGCAAAACTGCAATAAATCTTGGACTAATAACTTAATCAGTATTCATACATGATTATTAAATAATTCCAGTAGTATTCCATAATGTCAACTCATATAAATCTAGCCAAGAATTTGTTATTTTTCGCAGGTTAATTTGCATTTATTTCAACATTTTCAATGATCTTAATCATTCAAAAAAATTAAAGTTGATAATGGGCGTGAAGAGTCGAGATATTGATCAATCCATAATTTATTGCAAATTGATTGAATATTTTCCATTCGAGTTATGTGCGTATATAATGCGTAGTTGTAGGAAATGCGTGCCTAGGTTCATGAAGTACATTTTTTCTAGCAATAAACCTGCTCTTTTCATCTGAATCAGCAATATTATAATTTACAGTCATAAGTCAAAAGATAATTGAATTCTTTTTCATTTATCTTGTCTATTTTTTGTTGCAGAAGTCTCCCGACTTTACTATGGAAGGTCAACGTCTGGAGCGACAGAAGAAGAAGTTGGATTTGGCAAAAAAGAGAAGATGCGTATGCAGAGTGTTCGGGATATTTTTCTTTCTAGCGACCTTCATTGGAGTTTTGGTGGCATTGTCCATGATTTACACAAAAGGACAACGATATTTTGGATCCGTGTAGATTAAATCGCTAAACACCTCTTTTGTTACCGTTATATAAATATATTTTAAATGTTGTAAACTCTACATTGTAAAATGTGTAGTTGTTATTCAATTACCTGCAAGATGTTTTTTTTTTACAAAATAGCAATTACATGTCTTGCTAGCCGACTGATGATCACTCTTCATAATCAATAATTAATTTAAACCATAAATCCCAACCCAAGAAATGGAAATATGGTCAAAATTGCATAAATCTATACACAAAAATACATTCATCTTGCCTATTTCTTCTTAAATAGTTTCAAAGTTTCAACTCTACCTAAACCTTGTTCCTTATATTTGTGTTTGTATATTTTTAACCATGTAAATATTTTGAAGATACAAATTGTTAGAATGTCTAATTATGTTTCAATTTTGATTCATTTAATATACGTTTTAATAATCAATGCATGTTAATTTTAAACACTTGTTTCAGTATGATCTACGTATAAATTGAACATGTTACGCAATATTGTATTAATATTATCTACTATTAAGTATAATGCATGCTAAATTTTTAATTATGTTTTTTCAGTTTGTCCTTGTTCATCTATGCTCCAAATTTATTAAATTTTCAACAAAAAAAGTATCAATTATAACCCCATCAATTTTACGCTATACAATTAACAAACTATTCAAAGAGATAGTTTCAGAAAAAATTGTATGCAATTATTATTAAAAAGAAAATAGCTTAAAATATTCGAATAAAAACAAAGCTAAAGTTTTTAAAAGCAATTTATATAACTCCTAGTAAAAGCATTCATTCTCATTCAATTTCATGAATAGCAGATTTCATGCCGTGAATCCATTAAAATGGGATTGAATTATTTCTCATTCTCTTAAAAGATCAATTTTACGCCCACACCCAATCTGATATTTTGTCTAAAATGCTACAATTTAACCAAATTCAGTTCGTTAGAATTCACAGCAGGAAATATGTCAAACAATGTTTTCTACAATTCCAGGAAAAACTTCCAGGAATCAATTAAACTTTCTACTTACTTACTCTGCATAGTTGCATAAATCAAATTAGAGAATTGTGTATTGTTAATTTTATATTGTACTTTCACCAACCTTCATTATAGCATTTCTCAGAAAATCCCCTTTCTCTTTGTCTATGAAAAAATCGATAATTGTTTCCAAATACCTATGAAAATACAGACATACATATACATTTCTATATATGTATGTTTTAAATTGGGCAAATTTATTTCATTCAGCATTGCATATTTTTGTTATGCATTCATAATACATAAATCAAATCATGTTCAATGCGATAACAATCAGGTAATGAGAGAAAGAAAGGGAGAACAGTTTCATGTTACACTTCAAATTTAACAATTTCAAGATTTGTGATTGGCACCTCGTTGGTATCAATTTTCCATTTGAAATAAAAATGAGGCGTTTCGCAAAACTTTTTATAAATCGGCTTATAACTGTATTTATAGCAGATTCTGAACAAAGTTTATGAAATAATGGGAGGCTTAAATTTTCCAGTCATCATTTGGTTATGTAAACTCATCTCTGCACACAAAGTCTCACAAAAGCTCTTTGGTCTAACTCGATTTTCAGTTATTCCCCTTTCACCTTTTGGGTATTGACTATATTGTGCATTTTCCATCCGTCTCATTTCTTGAATGATTTTTTTTTAAATAATTGAAACTCATCTCTGATTGAGCATTTGATTGTGATACTTTTTTAAACCAAAGCCTAATAATATTTCAGTGATCTGGTTTCTGATCTAATTAAAAATAGCGTGTTGATTGATACGTGTTACTAATATTTAATGAAACCGGTCCCATTTGCTTACATCTAAGGCTAAATAATATCCAAATAACTAATCAGTAATCAAACAAGGTGACAGATCAAAGTTAACCACAAGACACGACCACCAATCCAAATAATTAACTTTTTGCAGAATGGGAGAGCTCGCAAATTCTGAAAATGTCCCATTGCTGTTGCACTCAATTAATAATAAGGATACGTTTAGCCACGTGTTGCTGCAACAATTGACATCACTGAACTTGAAGCCATTATTTTCAACTAATTACCTCAGCTATAATAGGATCTCTCCAAAATGTATTGTATTCTTAATAAATCTCACTTTCCTCTGCATTCTTTTCCTGACGATTACGGAGAAGGGAAAATGTGAAGCTGCAGATGCTACAGGTTACTCTAATAATGTCATCGAGATATGCCTATTCATCTATCATAAATTATATCATTTTACATCATTATTAGCATTCGATAATTTGTTGATTAATTTATTAGTTACGTCCGAATTAAGGAGATCATTGTTGAATGGCTACGATAAAAACTCAAGACCCATTCAAAATCATCAAAACGTTACAACAGTCAAGTTCAACATTTACTTGAAGGGATTTGATTTCGTAAGATTTGAGACCTTGAACTCAATGTTGCACTTCCTTGTTTAATGAATGCGAATTTAAGCTTCGTCATCGTCTCTCATTGCAGTCAGTCTTGCTTCAATTCTTTAATGAGGTGTTATCCTGAATTTAATGTCAATGTGTCAGTGTAACAAAAATTTTGTTATTTTTTCCTAATGCTGTAGCTTGTACCATCGTGTGATATGACATGATTTATTTATGTAATACTTATTTTGCACAGTGCAAGTTGCACATGTATTTTTGCATACCTCATTGTTTTATAATTTTGATGAGAATATGATGAAACTTTTAATTGTACTTTTTGTGATATAATTTTATTGCAGGATGAACAACGATCAGTTTTTACTGTTTATGCCTGGACAGTGATGGTAATAATATATATTTATATATTTATAGGCTTTTTAAGCAATTTTAGCTTCCTGGTCTACTTTAAATTTTTAGAGCTGGAGAGATGAGCACATTAAATGGAATCCTGCAAATTATCAAAATCTTACAAAGATTCACTTTGCAGCACATGAACTTTGGTTACCCGATCTTTCCGTTTTTAACAAGTGAGTTTGGAACTAGAGTTTGGTTCATGTTCCATTTTCTGAAATTTTCATGGATTGACAAAATTCAAACGTTTTTTACTCAAATACTCATTTATTTTTTATATTTTTTCAAACAAATCAATCAGAAAACGCCCATAACCAGAGACATGAGAAAAATGAGGCATCAATCAACATTAGATGTACTCTTAATTGTTTCACGCTGTGTTTGCATTGAATTAAATTACAGTGACATGAACAGAGCAAAGAAGTAATTATGCTTTGTTCATGACCAAATTTTGCATTCTAAACCTTAGTCGGAAGAACAATAAAAATACACCAAAAAATTTCATTATGAAATGTTATATTTGGATTGAATGTCCATATCAAATTGTTGTTGACACCTTTGTTGTATGACGTTTTTTTTAAAAAAAAAAATCTTTAATAAGCATATTTTCTGATTTTCAGCTTGGACAAGAGCGAGCTAGATCATTTTGGAAATACCCAGCTTTTGGCTTACAATACTTCTTTATTGGTTTGGGTACCTCCCACTAAATTTCAAGTCGGCTGCACCAGCGACCTAAGAAATTGGCCGTAGGAATGAATTAATTACAATTTGAATTCACATTCTGAAAGCTTAATTTATTTTTTTCCTCAAGCGTTGATGTCCAATTGTGCTATGTTGTGCTTGGATCTTGGGCTCATGACGGATCAATGATAAATATGAGAATTCCAGCAAATCAAACTACGGTCAGTTTTATTCCAAATAATTTGGATAAAATGCATAAATTAAATTAGCTAATCATCACTAAAGATGGACACGAGTGACTTGACAAAGAACCGTGAATGGAAATTGATCAGAACTTATTTAACAAAACGGGAGCATTTTTTCGGTTGCTGTCCAGGCGTCCCATTTCCAGACATTCTCATGACATTCACAATTCAGAGAGAAGGAGCAACACATAAAGCAGCGATCGTTGTTCCTGGTTTAGGTATGATTGCGAATCACAATTTGTGATAGCATGTGTCGAATATGTGAAATGGTTATTAATTAAATATATAGCTATTATTTAAAATTATGTACTATGTTAATAGCAATTGCAATGGGAGTGTTGGTCGCTTTTTGGATTCAACCTGGAGCCACAGAACGATTAGTTTTACTTCTTGTGTGCATTATAAATAACACCGTGTATCTCGGCTATATTTACAGAATGCTTCCCAACAATGGAGACAGCGTCCCACTTGTATGTAAGTGTAAATTGATGAGATTACTAAATTCCAGTAGCAGCATCTGACATTGACATTAATGGACTATATACTGGACTGAAATTAACACTTGTTGATGGACTTGAAATAAAATAATGACTTAATTTATTTGTTGCTTATATAGTACTCTTCTATCGGGATTCTTTACTAATGATCTCTATCGCATTGATTTGGACAATTATCCTGAGATATTTAGCAGCTTCTAAACGAACGTCACCAGTTCCACTTCCTGGATTCATTCAGAGTTTCCTTTCAAGTGTACCTGCCAAAATATTGTGTCTAGACCCTCGACCAACCACGGCGTCAAATCCGGTGGGGACTAATAATGGAGAAACGACTACCACAGATGGGAGCCCTGACACTGGAAAGTTAGTAGACGGAGGAAATCCTTATCAGCAAGACTGGGCTTGGTTGGCACATTTATTGGATCGAATGGCATTTATGTTTTATTTGATAATTTATCTCTGCTTTTACATTGCCCTTTTGTAAATGAAAAGGCAAGTTTTCAAGATTTTTGAAGTCAGACTTTTACAATCAACCATTTTATTAAATATTATATCACATGAATACAAGTAAACTCATTTTTTTCTATTGTAAATAGTTTCACTAGCTTTCCCCAGTTTATTTAAATAAATGGATAACAATGCTATTAAAGCCAAAATGTGGCTGAATTATTGCTGCATAAATATATAATCAATCAATAAGTTAATAAAAGAATTTAACCTCGTAAAGAACAAAAAAACAAATATTTATATTTACCAGTTTTTAAAACATTTACTCTTTTTTTAAACCATGCATTTCTTGCAACAATCCAAGTAAAAATCAAAATGAAACAGTCAATCAATCAACCAATGCATGCTGTACGTTAGCTCCGTCTTTCAAAATGCTTTTTGGAGTCACCGGAGTTCCACCAAGACGGGCTGGAGTAGTTGGAGAAGGGGTGCTTACAAGTTCCAAACTAAATTGTACCCTTTTAGAAGGAGTTTCCATACCTGGAGATTTGGATGAAAGTGTAGCACTCGAGTTTAATATTTTCGTTGGAGATGACACTAATTCACTGCTAATTAATGCCTTGATATTGGAATTTACGTTGGCTAAAGAAGCGACTTCAATGTGTTGAGAAATAGTTTTGCTGCTGCAAGGAGCTGGAGATTTCCCAGTGGCAATTGTTTTATTTTCATTATCCTTTTTATCTCCCGTGTTTGGCGTCAAATTGTCGTCAACAAAAAATTCAAAGTCGTTCAAGCAAAATGATTGTGACATGTCCACAGTATCTTTGATTTTAGCTGCCAGTAATTTTGCACCGGACCGTTCCCACGCACGAGCTTTGAGTGACTCATTGCCACTGGAATAAAATGAAACTGGTCCGACCATTCTGCTGGAAGACGAGCGATTTCCTAATCCAAGATGACCTGAGATTTAAAAAAAAAAACAATAATAAATATATTGTAATAATTTAAATACTAAATATTAATGCTGAGAAACTTGGAAATAAATATACCAGATTTCCCAATCGGAACCTCAGGAGATTCTGCCACAACGGATTTTCCAGTATAATTAGAACTATGCTTGCTTCCAGAAGGAGTTACCCTACCTTTGGATTTTGGAGTGAAAGGGCTCTCTGGGCAAAGCAAGCTTTCGTCTACAAAAGTTTATGAAAACAATTTTATTATTAGTAAAGGTTTTGCTAAAAAAAATGGTCGTTATTACGGGGCGAATGAGACGATCCCCTAAATTTGCCAGAGCCTGATTGACGCTCTCGAGATTCTTCATCATCCAAATCCATGTTGAGCTTTCGACGGCTGCGACTTTGAGTTTGACTGTATTGTTTTCGAGCTCTAGCCATCTGAAAAAATGGGGAAGGCCTACCAGGGGACCGGGGAGACATTGACAATTTTGAATGTGGAGACTTAAACAAGGAAGGAGATCTTGAAAACGATGAGGAATTGTTTGTGGCAAGATTCAGCAACATTTTCATATCCTTAGGATCACGGCTTGTTTGCACATCAAAAAGATTTCGTCGAACTTTTTTTGGTTTCGGGCTTTTTGCTGGAGGTTTTTGAGAACCTACAAGAACATTAAAAGAAAGTCAGTAACTATTTATTATCATATCATTAGCATTAAATTTAGACATTATATTTATTTTTGGAACCTGATTGTGTGGATTGACTTTGGTGTTTTTGATAAATCTTTGGTTTTGCCATAGGAGGTTTTGAAACTGGCAACATTAACGTTCGTTTGGGATTATTCACACTTAGAAAGCTGGCATTTCGAGCAGGAGGTCTGTTAGAAATAATATTAAATCGCTCGTTAGAAAATTTAAAAACAAATATTGGACTTACCTCGTTGAATCATGGCTTCTCGGTGGAAGGCCCAAAAACTCTTCTTCTTCATGTGGATCTCTTCGAATTCTTTTTTGAGGTTGAAAAAGCTGAGGTGATCGGTAAATTGAATGATATTGATGAGTGTATCTCTGACTGAGACTGTCTGATGGTGCAACACTTTCCACAATTCGCCTTCTACTCCCTTTTACGGCTTGTCGACGGAGCTGTCGTTGCTTATCTTTAACTCCAATTTTTCCCGTGATGCACCAATTTTCAATATCAGTAGGCGAATAGCCTTCTTCAGACTCCATGTCTTCTTCAAATTCATATTTTCTTTTCAATGAGCCCTCATCGTAAGGAGGAGGGAGCCGATAAATTGGTCGATTTGGTTCCCTTTCAAGCCTCTCGTCAGAAAATCGTCGTATAACTGATCGATAGCCTCCTCCCAAGTAGTCCAAATAACGTTCATTTTCCATAACATGCCTTCTCTGTGGCAGTGTTTCAGACGGGAAACTTCGTCTTTGAAGTTTGGCAAGAGCATAGGAGGGATTTGAAATGGGAATCGCTCGAGTTACACTTGCTGATCGCAGAGACTCAATATCCGTGTCATCCATTGCTGAAATTTTGATACTTGTAAAACTTCCATTGATATTGTCATGTAGCTTTCGAATAGTTTTTTGACATTTTTGAGTTTCTTCCAAGTTCTTTTTTGATCGAGATGTATTCAAAATATCTCCAGACGTCTGATTACTTTCATATTCCGTAATAAGGAGTTTTAATAGTGTTGCATAAGAAGGAAGACCGAAGGGGACCCCACTGCTTATTTCAGCAAACGGGGAAATCTTTCCGCCAAGAAAATGAACAATTTTAGTCATTGGCCCTGAGCCTTCAGTTTCCCATGCTGATGCATGTTTAACGTCAAAAGCAGGCCACATGTCGGTAACATTGAGTTTTATTTGATGATCCTTTAATTTTCTGCAGAATGCTTTAGGTAGCAGTTCATTCATCACAGTTTTAGAACCCCCAGTAGGAGTCCAATTTGGAATAAACGCTTGAATTTCGCCTTCACTTCCTGGAACTCTAAACATTGCGTAAATAACGTTGTGATTGTCGTTGCCTGTAATTATTTCAATAAATTAATAATAATAACGAATTGTTAATATTAACGACTCTACATTATAATAAATAGTATTACTTTCAGTGAGATCATTTCCAAAATCATTCCTTGAATCAGGCCATGGTAAATCTCCCAGTACACTTTTAAGAGAAGTAGATAAAAATTGTATCTTGTTGACAAATGGGCTTGATTTCAACGCAGATTGGGATCCAGTATCCAAATAGCTGTCCAACTGCTTTTCAAAAGCATCAATGCTCTCCATGCTAATTGGTTGAAACGTTCTTCCAGTCTTTGAATTGATTTCGTAGGAAGAGTTGAACAACTTAAATGACCAAAAAACATGAGCAAAATCAAACTCTTCATTGTGATATTGAAGTGCTTCATAAGCCAAGTGGCTAATGACCATCTCCTTTGTAGCCTTCACAGCCTGATACTTGTAGGGGATGATGGGGGCATTTTTGATTTCTGGATGACTTCCCCCAGAAGTACTCAGTACATCATCTAATGAGTTGTCCAACAACGAGGTGCTGGCGATATGTTCGTCAGTGAACGGGGACTCGCGAGGAATCGAGTTGACGTCCAAGATTATCACAATGTACTTTCTCTTCGGCATTTCGAAATCTTGTCTTGAAATAATATAATAGAATGAATTAAATCAATGTTACCATTCATCATTAGTTATCCAGAGAATACGTGTATAATATTTACCTGATTTTCAGTCAGGAAAGGAAACTATTTCAATTTTCAGTCTTCAGTCATCACAGCACCTGTCATTTAACCCTTTTCTTTATTTGCAAACGTTAATTAAATACCAAACTCAACTTACCATCACAGTTTTATTATTTAGTAGACCGTTCTTCCTTTTTTATTGTCTGCTGAGTTCGGGGCATGCAAATAAGTGTTGAAACGTGTGCCTTCTGTTACCAAAGGGGGAAGGGTACGAAGGGACTAGTTAGTTAATTGGACCTGCCGCCTATTGCTCTCTGGGGGTGTGGTCTACAAATTGTGGACTTTAAATTTTAAACTGCTCCAAGGCCGAAGTTCAACGGATTGCATGAAAAAAACGAGCGGGATGAAATGCCGGGCATTTTTTGTGGGGCATTTCCAACTGAGGGAGACAAAGGAAAGAGATTATGACCTAAGACCTTGGACCCCTCTTAAAATTCACAACTTGTAGCTTCTTGTAGCCTCTTCCGTTTATTTCATACTAAATTAATTGCTCATTTACACTATTTTAAAGCCAACAAATTGTCCGTCATAATACTTAGATATTTTAGATCATGTATGAAAAGAAATGAAAATGTTTTTGTTTTTGGCATCAATTTTAGGTCAATTGTTGTTATTGTATCGTTAAATCTAATGGTGGGTTATATTTGTATTCCAGCTCCTCCACGTCCTTTCTGTTGCATTTAAAGTCAACTTTGTACATCCCACCCACAAAGAAAATTAAGGACAAAGAGTGTTGAAATGAGCTTCCAGGGCCAATCTGGGAATAAAAAATACTTTTAACAAGCCGCAGTTAATTTTCTTTAAAAATACATACCTTTGGTATTAGTACAGAATCATTGCCTATTACTGCAAATCTAGACTCTAATCTATTATTTATCCTTCCGTTTTGATAATCCTGAAAGCAGTCGAGGGATAAATTCAAATCCTCCAAAGCCTCTTTTAAATGATTTCGAAGCCACACGTTCACATTTATCATTTCTCCAGTTTCAAATCTCAGTTCTTCAGGTTTAACGTTTTCTCCGTTTACAGTTATTTCTAATATAATTTTATTATTTTTTTAAAATAATATTTTCTTAAAATAATTATATCATTACAAGAAAAACTCACCCCACTGAATTGGAGATACTGTGATTAGTTGAATCATTGACGGCGTGAGGCTTATTCCGTGTAACGTCGCCTTTCCGAATGCTTCTGGTAGTATCCATTTTAAATCTACATTTGTAACAATGTGATCGCAACAAATGATTTCTTCTTTCCCTGAAAATCAGCATGAATTGTATATTGTATCACATGAAATTTTTTCACTGGAAATAAATAGTACCTTTTTCAACGTTGTTCAAAGGGCACCTGTCAAGTGGGACAGGAATTCTGCACGTTTCACCTTTTTCTACTAAAATTTGCTTTGTTTTGGCGTAATGAATTTCCATTTCATGTTGAGTGACATTATATACATCCAAAACCAAGTAAAATTGCGACGGTCTGCAAACATCAGAATCAATAAATTTAAAGATTGAGTATTTTGTAATGTAAAACTTACGAATCTCCAGGAAGCGTATCATTTAATGTGATAAAGACAGCAGGAGAAACTTCGACATTTAAAGCAACTCCACAAGTTCTAAAATGTCCTGTTTGATGACCTGGACCACCCGAATACTTAAATTTTAGCACAGCTTCGTAATTCTATTTCAAACAAAGCAAACATTGAGATAACGTTATTATAAAATGTAGTTTGACTATTTTATGGCATTTGCCATTTACCTTTGCATATGAAGAGATTGGAAGTTTGCTTGTTCGATTTGAAGCAACAGAAACTGTACTACTCATGAAGCTTTTAACGCTAGATCTATTTGAGGCTGATGATTCTGTCCTTTTGGAACGAAGTCGATCAGAAATAGCTCCCAATCTTGAAGGTAATGAGCTTGGTCCATCTACAGAGGCATTGCTATTCATTGGCATTGATGATACACTGCTATTATCCCCAGAGGCACATTCCGGTAGACCGATAAAATCTCCTGCACCATAAACATAAATGGTAAAACTTGCACTGGCTCCAGGTTGAATTGGCAGCTGAGACAAAATATTGTCATCACTCCATTTAAAAATTTCAAAGGCCCTTTTATCTCCTTGTGCGTCCAATTTTAATTCGAGTTGTTCAATTGGAACTTTCCCAACGTTGGTTAAAGTTACTGTACACTCTTGACTTTCTCCCATAAGTAGAGAAATACTTGCACTGGTTACAATGGAGTCTGACAACGAACTAAAACAATCTGATTTTGGTTTGGATGTTTGTATCTGCAAATTTTAATAATTATTTTGAAATATAATTAAGTAAAAAAAATGAACTCAAAATAATAGTTAATTATTAATTAACTAAATTAATAACCTCAATTGCTGGCAAAGCAGGTACAATATTAACATCTACATGAGGAAATGGCATGTTTCTTAGTGTCTTGAGACGGATATTGGATTTAACCCCAAGATTATAAGTAGAATAGCCTGCAATAATTGACAATTAAATATAAAATATACAGTTAGTTTTCTTATATATTTTCTATTGACTTGCCAATTATTCTTAAAACCCCAGGCTCAAGTGGGCGTCCAGTTAATGTTGCTGGAAACATTGGGGATTCAGCAGGAACGGAAATAACGTTAGAATTTACATGAAACTTGACTCCTTCCGTAATCAAGCACTGTACACAAAAATAATCAATGTAAAATATAAAATAATCAAAATAATGAATGTTTAATAATTTACCATTGAAGATACTTTTAATTCTGTTGGTAATGGATTTTCAAGAATCACATTGACTTCACATATTTCACCTTCAACCCAATTAAAATCTGCTTTTGTGACATCCTTGACTCCTCTATCCCTTGTGAATGGGGTATAAACAAAAGGACTTATTTCATCTGTTGGTTTTCTTTCTTCAATCTTTTCTGGTTTTAAATGTGGTGTAGGTGCTACTAATTTGAAAGACCTGAAACAAATCATTTCACATTTACTAAATTATTTAATAATGTGTCTATATTAAAACTGGGGTATATTATTACTTGACATAAGGTATGAGTGTGAGGTTTACTGGTGGAATAATTACACCATTTTCGATTGCTAATGGAACAGGTAGACCTTCAGCTTCTTTGGACAACATTTCTAATTGTTGAGCAGAGTCTCGGCGTTCATCCCTGGACATATGAGGTAGCATGGTATGAACAAGTAGAGTCATGTGTTTTGTTGCAAGGGCACTATTTCCTTTCCGTTTTGCAGTCCCCACCAGTTCTTGCATAACTTGCATTTGTAATCTAGGCCAACCATAAAATCCAAATATTGATGTTTCACAAGGATTCAATGATATTTTATAGCCCTCCACGAGTTGAAGCAATAAAGAGTGGCATAACCCCCAATTTGGATGAGGATTGTGAGGAGAAACGCAGCGCATTGCTGCAACTCGCTTGAAAAAAGCTGCTTTTCTATGAAATCCTAATCTTGTGTAAAGTTCGGAAAGCGCATTAAATCTATGCATCTAAAAAATAACAATTCTCATTATTTTTTTCCAAATCATAAATAAATATAGTAACCTTTTCATCCTCAGTCAATTGTAAACTGATAAAAACTGCATTTTGAAGAAATTCAGCTGCAGCCAACGTTTGGCGTTGTTCAATTAAAACTAAAGCTGCTTTTATTGAGGCTTCCGTTTCAATAATTCCTGCTTGTCGATACTACAGATATAAAGATATCAATTTGTATTATTACTATAATTGCACTTTCCATTTGATAAGTTCCATCAATTACTACCTTTCCATAATGAGTTACAGCTTCTCTGTATTTGTCCAATAGCTCTTGCGGACTAAGACAATTTTTTACTGGAGGTCGAAGACCAGCAAGTGATTCTGGGTCTAAACCGGGTGGTAAAGAACTTGAGGTAGATGCCACAAGATTTTTATATTTGATCATGTCTGTTCCTTGCAATGAAGAATTTCGTTGAAGTGGAAGTGATTTTCTTAGTTGTGGATACATGCAACAAACAGATGCAGAACACATTCCTTCCAGAGCTCCTAAAATGATAACAAAAGTAATAATCAGTTATAGTTTTTCACTTTAGTAGAAACGTTTTTTTTTTTAAATCTTACCAGCCAACCAAAGCCAATCGTTCACAGATTTTAGAATCTCAATTGCTGAATGATAATGCGTAATTGAATCGGAAGGAAGTCCAGCTTGTAAACTTAAATCACCCAATTGCTTCTTTAGTCTTCCATCTGCTCTTCTCTTATTATTTTTTGATTCAAGGTCTAACCCAACAAAATCTTTCTTTTCAAAGGGGGCACAAAGTGATGATAATAGTAATGTACGGTCTGCTTTTCGAACCCTGAAATTTGCAAATCTCTTATTTTTTTGTTGGTGCTACAAATACAATTTCAATACAAAAAAATCAAATGGAAATTCTCACCCAAGTTTATCCAGTCTTTTCGATTCTAGCACCCAAAACAAACTTGAAATGAATTCTAAAATGTCAGATTCCAAACTCTGACTTTGATCCATTGTGGGATAGAATAATGTCCGAGCTTTAAAGTTTGTAGGAACGTTTAATGAGTTTCGACCTTCGGATCCTTGTAAGGACTTTGAATCAGGATCTACTCCTAAAACAGGATTTTCAGTTTCTCTCATGGAAGTATAGGGAATTCCACTAAGAGAGTTATCATCGGATTTTGAATTATCTTCTCCTGTAGAGTCTGTAGCTTCGCTTTCTTCCACAGATGCAGATCCTGATTCTCCCAAATAATTTCGCAGAGAATCCGAACTCGGACTTTTACCAGAATTTGCAAGAATTGTAACATCGTTCTAAAATCAAACATACTTTAATCACTCGAATTGAACATTTATTGGTCTTACATCATTGGTTAAATTTAGAGAAGTGTTTTCCGATGAAATTGATACTTCATCCCCTCCTCCGCTTTTGCTACTTTCCCTTTTAAAAATTGTCCCTGTTCGATGGCTTGCTTCTTCCTCAGGGTCTACACACGGGCTGACATCCGATGAATGTGATCCCTCATATAACGTTCCGTCATTATTTAGTCCGAAAAGAATACAACGAGAGTCGTAGAGTGTAAACGCGTAGCCAACTTTAAGGGATTCATGAATTCGACAAAGTTCATTAAATTCTTCTTGAGAATTGCATTGCCCTACAGAGATAAGACCAAGAGCTTTTCGATGCGTTTGAAAATCTCCCCAATCATTATTTTCTGCAGGATAGCCTCGCAAAAATCGGATCCATATTTGACGAGGATTTCCTTGCGAGTCGTTGAGCTTCACTTGATTGACTCGAGATATCCTCTCAAAGGCCCGATTAAATTGTTTAGTCCTCAGTTGACGCCCTATTTATCAAATAAAGTGTAATTAAAAATAAATTATATGACAATGATTAGAAATGCATTTTGAGTTACCAATATGACGGACGACAACCAAAAGGGCAGAATGATCGTGAGGAGTCTGCTCCTACAAACGAATCGTGTTTTGTTGAAATTGAAATGGAAAAGTTGTTTTATTTCGTCACTTACATAGTCAGGGTACGACATGCTTTGATCAGGGGCAGATCCTGACAATATCACGCTCACCGCAGACCTCATTTATTAAATTACAAGTAAAATTGCTCCTGGCTCCAAAATTATGGCACTACCTAAAGAAAAACAACCCAAATGTTTCCAATTAGAAAATTATACATGTCCATTAATAAAATGCATTACATTTCAAATTGCGTAGCATAGTAAGTAGTAGCAATTAGTTAGTAGTGCTAATTTGCTGTTAAAATATCCGGCTCGTTAACAAAGTTTGTTATGGGTTAATTATTATGTGATACAGATATTTGTTCACCTACACTTTATAGAGGGGTGATGAACCACACCCCCTCCGCCCCCAACAGCCCCATTACACACAAATACTATGTTAATGCGATGTGGAATGAAACAAATGTCAAAAAATAATTTACATATTATTTTTGCCAATTGGAGCTTTTGCTTTTGCTCAAAATCAATGCTTCATCTAATTTGAGATTTCTCATTTAATTTGCATCAATTGTCTCATCCAAAGTTCTTTTATGTGGCCGAAGCAGGGTGTGAAACCCCAGCGAGGAAATGTTTCTATGAATCTCTGACCTTCCGACGTTGAAATAGGAGAATGAATGAAGACAAGAAAGAATACTAATTTTATTGTAAAGAGAGATAAAATGCATTTTGTTCGAAACTTTCTCTTTGCAGGAGTGATCTTTAGTGGCATTTTATGGCTAGCCAATAAAGCCGTGAAAGCTGCGGATTCTAAAGAGGTCGTATAACTTGTATAATTCAACATACACTGAGAAAGTAAAATTGAATTGATTTTACAATAGTTTGGTTATCAAAGAACGCCAGAGAAAATATTCAAGGGATGTCTAACAACAAAACTTTGTTTTGCACCAAAAGACGATGCAAAAGATGAGGACTCGAATTGTATAGAAGAAGCAAACTGCAAGCATCTGATTGCACTTGGGACAGACGAAAAAGATAACAATACAAGGGATCAAGTGGTAATCGAGCTTTATTCTCATGCAAAAGCTTGGTTTTCGATCGGTCTTTCACATGACAAGAAAATGGTTTGTTAATTTTTTTCAGTTTCAAGTCGGTCGTAAAGCTAACATTTTAAAAATTGATTTCTTAGGGAGATGATTATGTATTAACATGCTTGCGTCCAAACGTGTCTAGATTTCATTTTGTAGATGCTGATCAAACTGAAAAACTACGAAGACCAATTGTGGAAAACTCTTGGAATCATTGTTTTGCTAAAAAGCGTTGCACTAATGAACATCTAGTATGAAAAACTAATTAATTTTTTTTTGTTTTATTTTGAATCCATTAAAAATCATCAATAATACTAATTTATTATAAAACAGGAAGATGAAACAAACATTCAACTTGTGGAATCAATTGCAACGGGCCTAACAATTTATTGTAAATTTTACGTGCTTAAACGATTCACAAAGATAGATCCTTTTAAAAAACAATCACATACCTATGATTTGGACAAAAAGTTTTGCATCTTGTCAGCTTGGGGAAATAAATTTAAAGCAGACGAAGAGAAAACTTATTACGGATCGCAGGGTAAAAAATACAAACAATAATAAAATTTGCATATTTTCTTTTTTAAATGCAACGCTGAATTGAATGATTGAAGTGTAGTATTTCCAAAATAGACGAGATTAAAGAACGCAAGGTTTTTCACGGAAAAAATAACCTAGCCGTTTGTAAATCATGGACTCAAATTTCAACTAATTATCAGGTAAAAGCTGGAAGATTAAAGTTTTATATAAAAATACAAATACATAATTCGAATATTTATATGCGTATTTCTAGCCTTCAAATGAACAGAAGACCTATTTACAATATCATGGAATTTGCATGATAATTACTTGGATGTTTTTTGTGGCTGTTGGAAATTTTATAGGATGCTTTTACAAGGATATTTACAAAAAATTAAAATTTCTCAATTTCCGGACTTGGCTTTTGGTATGCTTTTATAGTGATCAGTTATAAATAGTTATAAATAGTCACTTAAAAATTTGATCTGATAAATATATTTTATAAATCACAGCTCCACTGTATCTTCGTAGTATGCAGCTGTATCACAATGGCTTTTGGAATATATCTTCAATTTGTTGGCCAAGGGACTTGGAGGGGACGAGTTAGGCAAAAGATACATCAATATGGAGGATATACCGTTTATATTTGCTTCAGTATCTCTGCACTTCTTGGGATAATTTCTGGGTGTCGCAAAACGGATGGTCCCAATTATCGAAAAGATGAAATACATTATCCGGCTTTCTTTCACTCATTTTTGTCTCATTCTACACAACTTTTAGCTTGTATGATGCTTTATATAATCATTTGCGGTTTAACCTGTTTGATGTTTGCATGTATCGTTTTTGATAGGCTTGATTATTGCTACAAGTGCCGAACTTCAATTTGGAGGTGTGTCGTGTCACTTGGGATACTTGGCTTTGGGGACAATCGTTATCTATTGGTTGCTGAATCTATTTATGCACGTATTGTCAATCTAAAATCAATTGATCAACCTTTACACTTTTCTATATCTAAAAGTTCTAAACACAAAATTCATAGTTTCACAAATTTTGGGCTCCTGTTTTGATGGACGATGGAGACAATAATGTCGTAGACAGAACGGAAACTAATTTTTCAATGCTAACTGAAATAAAATCGAAACATCAAGATAACAAGGTATATCGAAATTAACTTTTAAAATACCATTTTATTATTAAAACTTTTTTCCCATTTATTTTTCAGAAAGCTCTTCGTATTAAAACCTGTGCATTGATAATATTTGGTTGTGTTGCGTTTTTTGCAACAATTTCTCTTATTCTGCTACTTCTTTGGCCCCCGATCGGACCTTGTTTTACACATGAATCGGATAGTTTTTTTAACAAGAAGATTTATGAAAAGTACAAGAATCAAGAACAATTAGATGCAGTGGATGAATTTGTAGCAAACTGGACCAAGTTTGAGCTGGATTATGAGTTGTGATTAATATAATTTCAGTATTTGGAATTTAATTATTATTAATAGATTGTTGTTGTTATTTGTGGTTTATTGTTGAAATAACAGTATTAAAATACTTTAATTTATTTGGCTACTGCTGTAACATCGTAAAGTGAAACAATATCCAATTGTTCAATGAAGCTTTCAAGTGTTATTGGGTCTCGTGATCTGTAGGTCAGGACCTTTGGAGAGTCAACCATTATAAATCCATTGTCACTGAATTTTCCATGCGTGTCTTCTTTAAGATTTAGGAAAACAAAGGGTGCTACTTGATCGGCTAAAAGCGTGATTGAAAATGTTTTCATGTCGGGAGAAGATGTGAATTGCGAAACTCGTAAATTTGGGTTTTTGATGTGAGCCTTGTTTGTGGGATATTGGAGAAACAAGAAATTGTCTGGAATATTTTGCATTGTTGTGTAAACAATACAAGGAGAATCCACATTGTCTTCTCCACACCCGATGGTATCCAAGATGTTGGCTGTAATTCTATGTACCTCTTCGGATGTAAGATATGACTAGCACATGATTATAAATAATATTTCATTAATTAAATTTATTACAATTATTGATAACTTTTGCAACTTACAGCGGAAACGGGGACGGATGCATCAATAAGTGGATTCATACTGTTGAGGTTGAAAACTCGAACTCTCATTTGTGAACTGAAATTGTTTGGTGAGTCTGAAATAAGTTCGATTATAACATCTCCGTTTTCTGCTTTAATTGGAGAAGGGAGAACAGGATGAAATGCTCTTTGTATGTAATTTGCAAACATTTTCCATCTTCCATTGATCTCTGAAAAATAATCTGGTTAGATACAAAACTATTTTTGAGATTATAAGTAAACCCAACCAAAAGATGCCCATGAACAACCCTCCCAAATATCGTTTAATTGCCAGTACAATGCTCCCATGTTAAGTCCACTTCCGTCCGTTGTATTAAGCTTGTCCATCAGACGTCTATAAAATTCCGTTTGGGTCTATTACGACGGAATTGGACAAAAATTTAATTAAATAACTGTAACCCAAGTAAACTTTTAAACCTTTTGTCCCATGGCTTGCATAATTTGTGCCATATAAAGCATAGAAGGGAAAGCTTCTGGAGAAGCAAAATTTTCTGGGTACGGGAGATGACTTTCAATTAATGCTCGGATTTCTTCTGAGCCATTTGGATGATGTTGACGATGTTCATGTTGTGTGCTAGTCCAAAACCATTCATCAAAATCATGAGTTATCTAAAAAAGAAAATAATAAAACAAACATTAATAATTCTTGTAAAATTAAATAATAATGTATACATACACTTTTAAGTGTTTCAATGTAAGGGTAAGATTGGTATCCATATTCAGATGCATATCGCGTTCGTCTGGTAAAAGTCTGCCAATTCCAGCTATCACCTTTGTAATCATAATGGTGAATATCTCCATAAATTGAGGACCCTGGTTCTTCTGCAATCCATCCTTCGAGTTCACTTTGTTTACCGTTAGTTGGGCTCGAAGATAAACAGCCTCTTGATGGATCCAATACAGATACGTTTGCCATTATTGTATCAATATACAATTTAATAAAGTCTTCTTTGTATCTTTCAAAATCACTTGCAGTTCCATACCAATCTTGTCTCAATGCAGCTTCGTTTTCATTGTTAGCAGCCCACATTGCTAGAGAAGGGTGATATTGGAGTCGCTTAACTTGGGTATTGACTTCATCTACAACGTTAAGAAGGAATTCATCTGTTGCTGGATACATTGCACATCTATATTAGTTATGTATACAAAGTAATTTTCATATTAATTTTCATGCGTTGTTTCATCAAAAACAATGTGGATTTCATCTTACGCAAACATGAAATCCTCCCAAATAAATATTCCTAGTTCATCAGCCAAATCAAAGAATAAATCAGATTCGTACATTCCTCCTCCCCAAACTCTGATCATATTAGAATGCACTTCTTTAGCAGACTCCAATAGCCAACGTGTCATATCTTCTGTAATTCTTTCTGGCAAAACGTGAATAGGAATAGAGTTTGATCCTTTGGAATACATTTTAATTCCGTTGACTTTGAAGAAAAATTCATTTCCCCATTCTGTCATATTTGTATCAACGGGTTGGTCAATGAGTTCAATAGTTCGAAATCCAACTCTCAATGTTCTTGTGCTTGTTTCTTGGGCTGTATTAGAAGCATAAGATATTTCATAGTTGTAAAGATTGGGATCTCCATATCCAACAGGCCACCAAAGTTTGGCCATACTTCCCTTTAAAATAAGGGCAAAAATGAATATTTCCCGATTGTTAAATAATAAAGATCATTGCTTACTGGTACTGTGAGATTGATGTCTTTTGGACCATTGAGAGCTTGTACAGGGATTGAAATGCCTTCTGAGCTGTTAACTCTTTTAAAAGATAAAATCCCATTTTCAGTTTGTTCAGCATTATCAAAGTAAACTCTGGCCATTAGGCTCCATTCGGTATTATCAGTTTCATCAGGTATTTCATTGGTTGTTTCGTGAAATATCATGACATCTCTTATAACTGCTCCATCCAATCCTTGAATATAAATGTTTTGCCTGTTCAAAAAAAGACAAATTCAAATCGTAACATGTTTGGGAGTCTTAATGCTCATGTATATACCAAATTCCAGAACTTGCATAACTTGGTCCCCAATCCCATGAAAATGCTGATTGCATTTTTCGAATCATTTGAGCTTGATTTTCTCCACGATACTCCCAAACTAAGCTGTCAGGAAGAACGGGATATCCATACTCTTCATCGTGGCGGATGTATTCATTTTGGGCGTATACCACAGGGGACATGAATGCAACTCTGAGTGTGTTGACTCCAGGCTTGATGGCTGATTTAATATCAAAAATGTAGCGGACAAACATATTTTTGCTGCTTCCAATGAGAACTTCATTAACATAAACATCCGCAATGGTATCCAGCCCTTCACAAACGAGGACAATCTTTTTCTTATCCAATAAATCGGCATTAGCTATATATATGGACAAAATACGAAACTTTAAATTTAACTTTATTTGTTTAACCTATATGTATATAAATAATTTAGTGTATTATACATACGAGTAAATTCCCTTGAAAATGTCCAATTTGTTCGCCCAACCCATTTACTTTCCATGTCATTGTAATCATGATAAATCTCAGAAACAAGAATTCCACTGGCATCCAAATCACTGTAAATCCCTCCAGGTACCTGTGCAGATACAGTGATATCTGCAGCATTTTAATGAAAAAATTATCAAATTTAAAAAATTCATAGAATTTACCTATTGTTCCATTGTTTCCGAAAGCAGTCCAAACTCCTGATTCTCTTTGAGCATTTAAATCCAACTGAATGATTCCAGTGTTGATCAGCGATCCACTGACATAATGATTTATAAAACAAACCAAAACCAGAATGAAAAAGGGCAGAAAATTAAAACTACCCATTTTAAACAATTTCAAGCTTCTGTTGTTGTTGCAGTCGTTGATACCTCTGATCAAATCTATTTATGGAGCTTTGGGGTCATCTGCAGTTACCACCCGGTCCAGATATCATGCAAACACTTACTGATTATATTTCCATGTAATGACAAATCAATCACTGATAGTGTCAAAAAATACAAAAACAAATTTAGGTGGAATCGTTTTTAATAACTTTTATGATGATAATTGAAGGAAAGATTAATTTAGTGTAAAATGTCAAAAATGAAGATAGTAAGATACTGGATGGTAGTAATTACTACTAAAATGACATATTATGTACAAAAGACAGCTGAAAAAATAACGGTTGTAGTAGTACAAGTAATCCGTTAAACATTATTGAGGTATTTTGTTAACTGCAAGAGTGATTTATTACATTTAGCTCAAATTGCCATTCTAATAAAGTTAGAATTTCCAACTAAATAAATAAAACAATATAGAGTAAACTATTTTTCTAACATTTGTTTCACAATTTTTCTAGGATTTTCAGATTCTGAAGCGACTAATGTAGTGTTATATAATGACATGATTTCAATTTGCGACTTGAATTCTTTCAAAGATAGAGGATCTCTGGATTTGTAAGTGAGTACTTTGAGAGAATCAACCATAACAAATCCATTGTCACTAAAAGATCCATAGGTATGATTTCTTAAATTCAGAAATACAAAAGGAGCCACTGCTTCGGATCTTAGAGTAATCAAAAACTCTTTTCCATCATTTGATACAGAACAATTCAACTAGGGATAAATCTATATTAGTAAAATTTTATTGCATGGAAGCCACAATACCTGAAAATTCGGATTTTGAATGTCTTCTTTTTCAGTTGGATAATGAAGGAATAGGAAATTATCTGGGATATTCGGTATTGTGATGTAAACTAAACAAGGAACACCAAGTTTATTGTTTCTTTTTCCAAAACGGTATCCACATCCGACCACTTCCAGATCCGTTCCGAAAATTTCAAATACTTTTTTGGATGTCAAGTAACTCTAAAAATCAAAAAATATAGACATGTAGAATATATATTTTATACATAGTAAGATTATTATTTTAAAACTTACAGCATGTACTTGTATTTTTCTGTCAATTAAAGGTGATGTGCTATTCAAACTGAAAACTCTTACATTCATAGTTCCTTTGAAATCTTTAAGGGAGTCGGAAATGAGCTCAATAATCACATTTCCATGTTCATCCAGAAACGGTGAAGGCAGAACAGGATGAAATGCTCTCTGGATATAATTTGCAAACATTTTCCATCTTCCGTTAATTTCTGAAAAGAACAAATCAAAATCTAGTTGTGACAATAATAATATTTATTTTAATTGCGTAAATATATATTTCAAACCAAAAGATGCCCACGAACAGCCCTCCCAAATATCATTCAATTGCCAGTATAACGCCCCCATATTGTGACCAGTCCCGTCATTCTCATCCAATTTATCCACAAGCCTACGGAAAAATTCGGTTAAGGTTTTTTGCCCCATTGATTGCATAATTTGGGCCATATAAATCATCGAGGGAAAAGCTTCCGTTGAATTGTAATCCTTTGGATAAGGCAAGTGAGCAAGGATTAACTTGCGCATCTCTTCTTGCCCCTTTGGGTGTCTTTGTCGATGTTCTGCCATTGGACTATTCCAAGTCCAATTTTGTATGTCACTTGCAATCTAATTTAAAGCTAACGTGTATTATGTCGATTATAAATATTTTGCATTTTTTTTCTAAACCTTTTCTAATGTTCCAATGTATGGGAATGACTGAAATCCATATTCAGATGCATATCTCGTTCGACGGTTTACATGTCTTGTGTCCCAACTGTCTCCGTAGTAGTCGTAATGATGGACTATATGACGAATACAAACATACATAATTAGTATTATTAGTAGAATAATCAGAAAACATTTTTTAACCATCTCCGAATTTCGAGTCCCCGGGGTTAGCAGCCACCCACCCCTCTTTTTGGGTCTCGATACCATTCGTGGGACTTGATGATAAGCATTGTCTTGATGGATCAAGTGCAGACACGTTTGACATAATTGTATCGACATACAACCGGATGAAATCTTTTTTATATATCTCAAAATTCCCCCAAGTCTGATACCAATTTCCTCTCAACGCTGCTTCGTTTTCATTATTGGCAGCCCACATTGCTAGAGAAGGATGACTTTGCAAGCGTTTAACTTGAGTGTTAACTTCATCTACAACGTTAAGAAGGAATTCTTTTGTCGCTGGATACATTGCACATCTATATAATTATGTATACAAAGTAATTTTCATATTAATTTTTTATGCATTGTTTCGACAATAAAATTAATTTCATCTTACGCAAACATAAAATCCTGCCAAATAAATATTCCCAGTTCATCTGCTAACTTTACGTAACAAAAAATAACAATAAATTATTAATGTATGTAGCCATAAATTTTAAGTTGTATTTTACATCATAAAAATAATCAGATTCATACATTCCTCCACCCCAAACTCGGATCATGTTCGAATGTAGTTCTTTAGCAGATTCCAATAACCATTTTGTATGCTCTCGAGTTACCTTTTCAGGTAATACATGAATTGGAATAGAGTTTGATCCTTTAGAATACATTTTAATACCATTGACATTAAAATAAAATTCACGACCTACATATATGATATGTAATTACAAAAACAACAATTATTGCATTGGGGTGACAAAAAATATCAAATAGCAAATTACCCCAATCTGGATTATTTGGGTTAACATAGTCTTGTATTAGTTCAATTGTTCGAAACCCAATTCGCAATGTTTTAAAACTGGTTTCATTTGCAGTATTTGAAACATACACAACTTTGTATGTGTACAAATTCTGGTCACCCAAGCCATTTGGCCACCATAAACGAACTTTACTGCCCTGTATTACATTTTTCAATTAAATATGCATAATGACAATTAGTAGAAATGTATATATGTAAATGTTTCAAAGTACCGGGATAATAATGGAAATATCAATTGGTTCATTTGCATTTGAAAGCTTAATTGGAATCTGAGTTTTAATTTTTGAATTTTGATCAATCTCCCCAAACCATAACATTCCATTCTCAGAATTTGTAGCAATGTCAAAATAAACTTTTGCTGTTAAAGTCCACTCAGTGTCGTTCGTCTCATCAGGAATTTTTTTATTTAGTTTTGTGAAAATTAAGACATCCCTTATTACAGCACTATCAATTGCTTCAATGTAAATATTTTTCCTGTATAATTTAAGAGAGAAATAAGAAGCATTTCATAAAGAATCTCATTTTGCCCCCTTTTATTAATTTTATTATAAAATTGCTTTTAGCTCACCAAATCCCTTGACTTGCGTACGATGGTCCCCAATCCCATGAAAATGACGATTGCATCTTTCTGATCATTTGTGCCTTATTTTCACCTCGATATTCAGGCACAAGGCTAGCAGGTGTGACAGGATATCCATATTCTTTTATATGCCGGTCATATTCATTTTTTGCATATTCCACTGGAGACATGAATTCAACTCTGATTGAGTTGGTTCCAGGCTTGATGACTGATTTGATGTCAAAAATGTAGCGAACAAACATGTTTTTGCCACTTCCAATGGGGACTTCATTCAAAAACACAACGGCCACTGTGTCTAGTCCCTCACAAACAAGAAGAATTTTCTTTTTTTGCAAACCAACTTGATTCACTGTATAGCAAATAAACATGCGATATGTGATGTGTATTATTTTGTCTTAAAAACTTTATCTTATTATTGCGACAAACCGTCAAACGATCTTGTAAATGTCCAGTTTGTTCGTCCAACCCATTTTGATTCCATGTCATTGTAATCATGGTAGATTTCTGATGCAAGTAACCTGCTGGCTTCCAAATCACTATAAATTCCGCCGGGGACTGACGCAGGTACTGAAATTACTGAAGACAAATATTTCATGAGAAGCTGTTGGAAAAGCTCTACCATTCAAATTAATCTTACATCGAGTTTCATTGTTTCCTGTTGCTGTCCACACTCCAGTATTTCTCGGGGAATTGAGATCTAACTTTATAACTCCCGAGTGGTCTGACGAATTAACCAATTGGAAACATTTTACAGGAAAATTCTTTGTTAATGTAGTAATTACAAATACAAAAATTATGCAAATGCGCATTGTTAGTTTTCAACTAATATTTTATTATCGCATTTTAAAATCAAGAAGTCAAGAACAACTGTCAACTTATGTCTCCTATTCCTGACTGAGAATGAGACCAATTTTAGGTGACTTTCCTATGAATAAAATTCGCAAACATTATAAATCAATACGCAGTTGTTATTGATTCGGAATATTCATGGTTTAATATGTCAAGTTTTATGAGACATGATTACTTAAGGTGTTTAATATGAGCGAGTGCTTAGACTTACTGCATTCATTCTGCTTTCTTTGGGAACTTGTTTATAAATTAATTCCCATTTGTAATAACAACTGGATTAATTTATTATACAATAGTATAATAATACAATAGACGAAGCTCATTGGAGAATGTCAATAAATATCAAAAAGCTCTTATCAAAAAGCCTTAATTTATCAAGAGAAATGGGAGTAATATAAATGTGACCTACATTTTCATTGCTCTTGCAGTCTGTCCTTGAACTTTACCTATTTATTACTCTGAGGGCTTCAAACCCACTGCTGCCCTTGAATATGTTTTGTTGCTTTGTTGTGTATGAAACAACTTTGCTTTCAAAAGGTTCATCCTGAAAAATCCTAGCTTCGCTTTCACTTTTCTATGCACTGGATGAATTGGCTGTATTTTCCCCCAAGTCTATAAAAACCTTGAAATAATGCCTTTTTACGGTTAGTTGTACATTTTATCTTCAAGTTCAAGTTGAAGGGAAGCAAAATGAAGGGAAGTTTGCTAATTTTGGGGCTTTGCCTATTTGGAAGTGCTTATGGAAGTTGGTTGGGCGTTTATAGGAAGCGTCTCAATTGGAACGCTGAGACTCCATATTCTGTAAGCTTAAGTGATTGTAACTTGTAGCAAAAACCATCTGTTATTGAACATGTCCGTTCTTTTGTAGGGACAAGAGAGCGTTCGAGAAAGATTGATGGCTTCCTTAGGCCCTGCTCAAGAATTATCCGAACAACCAGAGCCAAAACTGCGGATCTTGGTAAACTCCTCTCCGGTTGTCGACCCCGGAATTCAATCAAAACCTCAAATCATTGACTATGGAGGATTGTATGGGTCGAGTTATGTTCCTCCTCCTGGTACTGGCAGCAGCAGACCAAATTCTATCCCGGATTATTTTTACCAAACGGTAATTTATAATAATACACACATGGAAAATATACTTTTAAAACTGACCATTTCATATCAATATTTACAGAAAGATTATGTGATTCATGATGGATTTCACAGCAGATCATTGGGATTATTTGACCCTGAAGCTTGGATACTTAATTATCCTGGGATCCCTTTTCCTCCAGAATTGGACGTACCTTCAAATTGGTATGTTTACAATCCTGTGACTGTCCAAGCCCCAAAGCCCATCTTCAGACCTCTGGATTTGCAATATCGTTACTACACTGGTTACTACTATGCCTGTCCAGGGAATATCAATCCCTTTCAATATTCTTGGTTTTTGCAAAATGAGCCGCTGAACCCATGCAAATGGACATTGTATCAGAACAAGCAAGACTCTTTGTATGGCTACAAGTAAAATATGTCACACCTTTTCTATCTTAATAATAAAATTAACAATTCATAAGCAGATGGTTTTCTACTTGATACTCATGCATATTTTATTTACTTATTTTCATGATCGTTGCAGTGCGATAATTATGATCAAAGCAAAGGGGTAATACAAGTTTATGCAATATCTTGAGCCTCCATTAAGAACAGTCTCACGGACCACTTTGAGATAGGCTTTTGCTTCAGATGAATTAACCTTTTTGTCATATTTGTTTCCTGTTGAAGGTTTTGAAAATATCCCAATGTTTGGTTTTGTCTTATGTACCCTCATTTTTCTAAGAGCACTCAGCTAGAAATTTGTCACTGATTTCAATTTACTATGTGGAAACATATTTAGGGGAGTGAAAATTTCTTTGCTTGCATACCTGACTTTTTGAAACAGACATTGGTTGGGTAAATACAAACCACAGTGCATTTTTTACACAAGGTTCATTTATGTATCTCCCACGATAACTTATATAAGACATGTCTACAGGGTACAACATTTTTAGATCCAAGGGTCCGTGGACTTGCTTCCACCTTGAGCTAGGAAACCCCACAGAGAGGGCAGATCTGGAAAGTGGTTCCACATAAGGATTCTTATTTCCTGTCGCCTAAAAATTAAACCTACATACTTTGAAAATTGCATAAAAGTATATTAAAATACTTTAAAATCACCTCAAAGAATAAACTGGTTATGATAATTCCCTTTTCGTTTTTCGAAGCGTCATTCAAGCTTCCTGCAGATTTTAGATAATGGACAAGTTGGACCTGTAGAGCAAATGCCTGTCCCTCGATGGCATGTTGAGCTCCATAATTATTGTCCAGTGACCAATAAATGTCCCCCTTTGCCAATACATATTCTTCCTTCCATCCTTCTCCCCTTATAGTGGCTTGTGATGTCATTTTATCAGACTCAAACTTAAAGGACAAAACTAATATTCCATTAGTACCTTTTCATTAATGAGGTATATATGCTGAAATAATTTTTCTTACTGCCATTTCCAGAATTTCTCACATAAAAACGGTCCCTTTTAACTCCGTAATACTTATTGATGCGAATTTGTTCGCTCTTTTCTTCCTCGTTTTCTTTCGAGAAATTACTACTACTATTACTAAAGACAAGATTTACAGTCGCAAATCTTTCACCGGGTGACAAGCAGTTATCTTCTACTGCTTGCAGATTTTCTGAAAATTATTGAATTATTATTGAAGGGATTTTTCTTTTCAACATATCCAAGAAAAATAATAATTAATAATAAAATAATAATTAGTATTATACCTTCATCTTCTTCAGTAAGATCGTGTAATTTTCGCATCATTAGCTCATTATGTTTTAGCTGTTTTAACATTGCTTTGGCTTCTTGTGGGCTCAATTTAAGATCCGGAAGATCTGGATTTGCAATATATTTCCTGTGGAATTTCTCAGGGGACGGGGGACTCGTGACCTCTGTCACCATCTCAGACGTCTGCATCTCGGAGTCTCCGGAAGAGTTTTCCAAAAATAGAAGCAATAGGGCCAGGGTCATATATTGCATGGTTTCATACCTTAAACGGTTTTAATAAAATTGTACAAAAAAGTTATTATTTTCGAACATGCAGAAATTCTTATAACAGAAAAGGATCGTCTATCTCTACGGTGTCTGTAAAAATTTCATTGTTTGTTGATTATATGCACTTTGTCTCACGCTCATTCATCACGCTCATTAGGTGTTAGGTGGGAAGAATCAGTTCGTGCGATTTAATTATTGTTACTCGGTCAGTCAGTTAACCTATTTATTATTCAATTGAATTTTAATGATAATAATAATAATTGTTTTCTTATTTCTAGTAAACCATGTTGAACGGAATTAAAATCCCTGTCGTCTGGACTGTGAAAGTAAAAGCAAGTCGATTGGACAGAAATATTGTCTTCTTTTGTCATCGGAGGGTCACATTGGCATTATTTGAAGTCTTCATATTGGGCCTCCTCCTTTTGCACTGCACGGATTTTGCGGAAATGAAATGCTTTAGAAGTGGCGACTGCGATCACGTCGACGAGCCCTTCACGAGCTACTGCTGGACACAGGGAACTCACACCGTACTAAGGCATCACGAACTGACGAATCGTAAGTGACAACGAAATATTTAAAGTGGAGTTATTTATGTATTGTTCATCTTATAATCATATGGTTTATTATTTTAAAATTTGCAGTGTCAAAGGTCCCTCATCCAGGAGTGGGCCAGCTATTAGAGAGCGACGAACCAATTTATCAATGGTCATATATCTGGTGGATCCCATATCTCGTATTGGGATACATAACCTTTAGACTTCCTTGGCAATTATGGATAGAGTATTGGGAGGGACGACGGCTGAGGGCAATAGTCGAAGAACTCGACTCCATATTGGGAAAAAAGAAAGATGAAATCAAAAAATCGAAAGAAAAAGTCCTCAACTACTTCAAAGTTAATCATAAACTCAAAACTTACAATCGATCTGCTTTTCGCTATGTTTTCTGTGAAACCCTAAACTTTCTCAATGTCTTGGGACATATGTGGCTGCTGAATTGTCTAATGGCTGGAGAATTTACGACCTATGGATTTGATGTCATCAGATATCTCCAGGGTCAGAATGAAGGAATTGATCCCTTTGCAAGATCATTTCCAAAGGTCACCACATGTCATTTAAATATAATTGGACCTAGCGGAAGCAGACAGTTACACGAAGGATTATGCGTACTTCCGCTCAATACTTTGTACGAAAAGGTGTTTTTTGTTTTATGGTAAGTGAATAATTTATATGCATAATTTTATTTTATTTGTCTAATCACTCTAATCCAATAATGATTTAATAGGGTTTGGTACTGGTTCCTATTATTCTTGTCGACAATTGGACTAATTTATCGTATTTGTGTCATCTATATCCGGAAGCTACGTTATTTTCTACTTTGCGTTTTGGCAAGCGATTGTACCAAAAAGGACATTGCAAATATTTGCAACCGTTGCTCTTATGGGGATTGGTTTATATTGTATACCATTAGAAATGCTGTTCGAGATGACTGTCTGTTTGACGAGTGGCTAACATTGTTATCAAAACAACTGACGCAACTAGACCACAAAACTAAGTAGTTATTTAATAATCATTTAGTGTAGTTTCTAGTTATAAGCAAATAAGAATTTTGTTCCTGCGTTGTTGTTTCAATGTTAACTTGAAAAAATTTATACAGAATATTTATTTGTAAAAATATCGTTTTGTTAATTTAGATAACTATAAATAAAACCTGGTTTTACAATACACACAAAATTTAGCATATTAAGTTTAATTCATTTATTCAACCTGAGCAAAAGTTCAAGGATAAATTCTTTCTTCCAGAAGAAATAGAGAGCTCTTATTCAGTGTATTAATCGAATTATGGAATCTTTAGTTTGTATCCAAGATTTTGAAAAGCATGCTCTAGAAAAATTGGACAAGAATGCAAGAAACTACTTCAGAAGTGGGGCCGATGATGAAATTACTTTGAGAGAAAATCAATCAGCATTTTCTAGGTAAAACTCTTGCCGTAAAGTTGACCATTAAATACTGATTATTTTTTATTTTTGTTTAATATGTACTCAAGGTGGTTAATCAGACCCCGAATGTTAAGAGATGTTTCTCATAGAACGCTAAGAAAAAATATTTTAGGGAAACCAATATCGTTTCCAATTGCAGTCGCTCCAACTGCATTTCAAAGCCTGGTGCATCCTCAAGCAGAAATTGAAAATGCTAAAGGTGTAGTCTCAGAAATATTTTTTTTATAAATATTTTTCTTTATTGCCATTAATTAATTTAGCTGCTGCATTCATGGGCTCGATTTTCGTTCTGAGCACGTTCTCCAACCACTCGATTGAAGATATAGCCAAAGCCATTCCAAATGGAAGAAAATGGTTTCAGCTTTTTCCAAACACTGAAAAGTAATAAAAAAAATAAAATTATTAAAGAGATAATGACATTTCAAATCATTATAACAATGATTTAGAAAGGTGACACTTGATTTGATTAAACGAGCAGAAAAGGCAGGATATGAAGCCATTGTGGTCACTTTAGATGCTCAGAACTTTGGAAAGAAACGAGACACCATCCGAGAACCGTTTCAATTTCCAGCACATTTAAAGTATGCTCGTGAATATATACATATATCAAAAAAGCCGATGGTTATGTTTTATTTGTATTATTTTACAGAGTTGCTAATTTAGAACCATATAATAACAATGCAAAAGAAACGATTGGGAATATTGGTCATTTTGTGCATTCTACATTAGCTCAAGATTTATCATGGGAAACTATTAAAGTTATTCAAAGGTGCGCTGACAGATTTGTATAGTAATAAAGTATTCATAAAATGGATTTTCAGAAGCACAAAACTTTTAATAATTCTCAAAGGAATCCTTTCCCCAGAAGATGCCTTGATGGCTGCCGATCACAAAGTTGCAGCAATTTGGTGTTCCAATCACGGGGGACGGCAAATTGATACTGTTATCCCATCGGTGACATCATCATCTAATCGACGTTTTAATTATTTTTATTAGGATTTGATTGATTCGTTTTATCCAGATTGATGCATTGCCTGAAATTGTTGAAGCTGTGCAAAAACGCTGCGAAGTCTATATTGATAGTGGAATAAGAAAAGGGAGCGATGTTTTCAAATGCTTGGCGTTGGGAGCAGACTTGGTATATCAATTTGATATTATCAATGCGAAAAGTAGACGTTGTTTCGTAATAACAATAATTTCTAAAAAAAAATGTGTGCTTTAATTTAGGTGTTTGTTGGAAGACCTCCAATTTGGGGAGTTGCTGTGGCTGGAGAAGAAGGGGCTAGACAAGTTTTGGGAATTTTAAGAGACGAGTTGGATCTAACAATGGCATTATCTGGTAAAGCATAAAATAAAACAATAATGTTTCTATTTAGTCAAGCTTGAATTTATTTAATTTTATATGTAGGAGTCGCAAATGTTGAGGACATTTCATCCGATTATATTACAAAATCAAAAAGTATAACAACAATTAATACTAATTATTCTAAATTGTAAAAAGAACTTATACTTAACCCAAGTTATTCATAAACGAGTTTATGAAATCAAATCCAATATGTTCTGATGCTCCAGGAATGTTTGACATGTTTATTGCATTTGTGTAAATTGTTTGATTTCCCAGCTGAACATGAGTATGTCCAGATGAGGATACACCCTGAATTTGAATTCCTGGGTGATGATGGACAATGTTTGGACGATCTCTTTGACTAATATAATAACTTGCTGCTGACCCTTGTGAATCTGGCCGTTGTTGAGGAGATGCATATGCAGAACTACTACTGTTGCTGTGTGTCCTTACAGAAGAAGGTCGACTTGAGACTGCATTTTGCTGCTGCTGACTAAGTTGCTGAAGCTGAAATTGCATTGATGGATGATACACTACAGCAGTCTGAGGATGCATAATTGTCAGGTCTCTTTCACGATGTAAAATATTTTGTTTTCTATTTTTAATTGTTGGAGTGGTGGGAGTAGACATGGATTTGAACTTTTTCTTGAGAAGGGGAATGGATGGTGGTGGAATATCCCCACTATCAGTTTCATTATCATCGTAATCGTCTTCATCATCATCGTCCGGCATGACCGGTTGAGGTGGGATTATTAAGGGAGTTGTTTGATTATTATGAATTGTTTGATGCTGAGAAGGATGTTGTTGTTGTTGTTGTTGATGATGATGATGAACATCCATGTAGGTTGCATTTTCAACTGCCGGTTTTAGTTTGGTTACCGTTGGCCCAATTATTTCAGGTGAAAAGTGCTTTTCATTCGATTGATGCACTCGAAGAAGATCAATCCGATAAAATCTTCGGTTGCAGTCACTATAATTTTATAAAGGTAACAATAATTATTTTTAATGGCATTTGATAAAGTAAACGTAAATTAATAATAATTAGCTTGACATACCCACAACCAAATCTATATGTGCTTTCGTCTTGATGCATCACTTCATGAAGCCGAAGATCTCTAACATGCTTATAAGCCCTACCACATACTGGACACAGACAAGTAGGGACGTCTTGATGGCTTTTTTCATGCAGTTTCAGTCTTGCAGCCGTTTGAAACCCTTTGTTACAAGTATTGCAAACAAAAGTTTTATCTTGGTCATGTATTACTGCGTGTTTTTCTAATGCTTCTCTATCAGGAAATTTTCTTTTGCACTGACTGCAACCTATGGAATTGTCTCCTCCTTGTATATGTTGTGATACGTCGTGGATTTTCAAATGGTATTTTGTTCGGAATGCCTTTTCACATTTTGGACAGGGGAATGGCTTTCTTTTGTCGTGAATCACCATAATATGAAGTTTTAACTTGTCCTTGAGTCGAAATGATTTGTCACATCCAACATGAGAACAAGTGTAAGGTTTAAATCCTTTATGATCTCTTCTTTCATGCAAGTCCAAGGCCTCTGCTTTTCGAAACTTTTTACCGCAATCTCGACAAACAAATTTTTTGTCATCCCGAATGTGGGCAGCATAATGGATCTTCAGTCCTCCCAATGTGTTAAATTTTTTCCCACATCGATCACATTCTCCTGGACTTTCTCCACTTCCTGGCTGCCAATGAGTTTTTACATGACGATTAAGTAACTTTCTCCTAGAAAAAACTTTATTGCATTGGGCTTCTGGACAGCGATGAGTTGTATTTTCCTCGTCATTTGGTGTAGACGAACTGTGAATCCTTTTGTGTCGAGTGCCATGAACTATTTAACAATGCATATTTAAACAAAAATATATATTACATGTATGAAATATGACATACCTTTGGAAGACGTTGTCGTGTTGTTGGACGAATTGCCTACATTTGGTTTTTTATCCACTTCTTGATCTAATACATCATAAGGGTTGAGCTCAATCTCTTCGCCGTCACTGCCATTATCTGACGATTCTTCACTAAAAATTATGCGTTTACTACGCCCACGACGTTTTGATTCTCTTTTGGCTACAATACTGGAAGACAGAAATGACAGTGACTCGGTAGCCAAATCAGAAAATTGGCGAAAAAGAGTATACATTTCCGTTAGAATGGTCACACACTTATAGCACAAGAAAAGATCACTTCGTTTGTAAAGCTTTTCATATTTTTTTGAACCCAACTTGAATACTTCTGAAATTGCATCAATTACTTCAACATCAGCCATATCTTCTGCTGGAAGAAATTCATGGAAATTGGTTCTTGGTTCTTCTTCGGGCAGTGGTTCTCCGCAATTTGCACAATTATGATCTTTGTTGCTCCTTGGAGATCTCCATCCTGGTTCTTCGGGGTCAACTTCACCCTCAAACTCATCTTCTTCATCCGAGTATTCTGAAATTTTAACAAATATTACATACTTGGCATTATTACTTAAAAAAACAAACAATATTATACCATTATAATCTTCTGGTTCTTTCTTTTGGAGAGGTAATGGAACAACATTTTCGCCAATTATACCCACGATCTTGGCTTCTTCGTCATCTTGACGCTGTATTTCACCATTCAGTGGAATGTCTTTGATTTGTTCACTTTGTTCTTCTTGTTGAGGTTCACAAGGTTTGGGCATAATAATAATCCCTGAAGAAGAAGTGTTATCATCAATAATCTCCTGATTTTGTGGAAGTTGATGTTGGTGAATAATATTATGAGGTGTGTGATGGAGATCATCGCAAAGGGGGAGTGGCTGAGGAAGAAGGTGCAGATGAGGGGTTTCTTGTTGTTGTTGCTGTTGGTGGTGGTGCACTAATTGAGCCTGCTGGACGATTGTTGAATGTTCATTGTTGGGCAGTGGAGGGGTGTGGTGGCCTCCGTTTTCTACTAGAACTGAAGAAGCGTCGCTCATTGTTCCTACAAAAATATGGATTTACATTACAAAAATCAAAAATGAAAAAGATGAAGAACAATAATTACATGGATCCGAGCAAGCTTTGTGGGAACAACTTGAGATAATTTGTGGTAAATTGATTAACTTGTGAGTTGTAATTAAAAATTTGGATGTGTTGTTCAGGGAGGCTGAAGACTGTGCTGTATATCATATATGTGCATTGCATATATACAGTGTGTCCCAATTTCCCCAAAACTCGAAAAATACTTTCAAATTATTTCAAAAACGATTTCGTTATTAAAATTTTGTTTACCGGCTTAAAATGAATCCCTGTGTCGTCGTCGCCAATTCTTGTGGCGAAAATATCTCACCAGAATCTGTGATTAAGAGTAAGCAAATTAAATTAGCATGCATTTTGGTTTATGAGATTCAACAACAATTGATAATTACAGGTATTCTTGACATTGGAGACCTTCCAGAGCCCCTTTTGGTCATTCCCGAAGTGCGGGGTTATTGTTGGCATATTGACACCAAATACTACGAGGCGGATGTCCTCCTCTGCGCCCTGGACAAGAAAACAATTGGGACGGAGCAATTTGCAGACTCCGTTAACGCCCTCATTCTCCCCTTCGACAGTCATTCTGTAAAAATTATAGTTATGAACCGATTTAAGACTTTGAAATTTATTGGGTACAACAGGCTGACGGTCTACAAATAGCAGAGCAATGGCTTTCATTCACCGACGAATTAGACCCAGAAGTCAAAATTTTGTTATGTCAAAATTGCGGAGATGAGGAAGAACCAATAATTGGTCATATATCAAAATTAGAAGGTATTTATTCAAAGTAAATATAACAATATAACATATGCATATATTTATTATTTCTTTAACAATATACAGCCCAAAGCTGGTGTGTCAAAAATGGTTTCGAACTTGTAGAACTAAATCCTTGTGAACCTGAAAAAGATCCAGATCTAGAAGATGATTTTCCAGAGACTACCGGAATAAAAAGAGTTGTCCAAGCACTCCATGCGCATATTTGGCCTAATTTGGAAATGAAGGGAGATGGAAGACGACCTCCGTCAATGGCTGGGCTTCAACACGCTTTAAATGGGATAGTAACAAGGTCCTCAGAGGGCAATAATCCCGAGGAAACTGAAGATGGAAACGAAGGACACAACGGGGATTGCGGTGAAGGGGTCACTAAAAGATTGATAGCACAAGTTAGACCAACCCCAAAAGAAACTGCTTCGAAACCTAACAATGTAGCTGTTGTTAGTCCAATGGTTTCGCCATTGTTAGAAAATGAAGCAATCCAAGTAGAGGATTCCAACAGTAGCGTAGCTTCTTCTTCAAGTACAGGAGCAACTCCTAGCAATCCACTGTCACAACCATCTCCTACAAGAGATGAAAGATTTGGTACGTGACACTAAAAATTTATTTATTTATTTTTATATATAATGCTTTTAAATAATATAATTTTAATAGATACCATGCTTCATGCAATAGAATCAATGCCAGAAGAAAATTTTGAAGAACTATTTCAAAATTTAAATGAAATGAAGACCAAAGCCCTAAGCCTATCTCCTAGTCAAAGAAAAGAATATGCTGAAAAGTTAACTATTGCATTTTGGAAATCTATTGGAGGAAACGATTCTGAAGTTGAAGGAATTTCCTCGGAAGATGATGACTAATAATTATTGTTATTTTGTTTGCTGTTATTTAGATTTTCAAGCATTGATTTTATAAAGTAATGTGATTTTCAATAGGTTTTCAGTGATATCTATATGTATAATTAATTTCATAATAATATTATGACGGTTCATATTTTGATTTTTGATTACTTTTTTTTGTAAAACGTAAATCTATATAAAATGTTTATTTATTTATACAGAACTTTACATAAAACAATTTTAATTGAAACTTGATTGACTTTAGTCTATTTTAATTTAAGGCATAACCGTTCATTCATTATTCATTTCATTTTCCAACAACCTGCAGTTGGCAGTTTCCAATCAAATAATTTTAAAAGAATGAATAATTACAGAAAAATAGCATTTAGACCGAAGCTAAAAACATATATATTATTCAATATTTATGTAAATTAGTTAGTTTATGACTACTGTTGGTAATCTACCCACCGTTGCACTAATTTTCGCTAAAATTAGGAAAAAGGTACAATAAAGTAATATTATGTTTAAATTAATTTTTATTGTTTTTCTCCTGTTGCTTTTTAATCATCTCTTCCCACTGATTAATTAGAGCCGAGTTTCGTCTTCGGACTGTTGGCTTGTTCATTCGAATGACATCGCTTGTGGAAACATCTTCAGAAATGGAAAGTCTCTGAGTTGACGAGCTCATTTGTCTTTTCAAAGAACTTGGCTTTGTCAAACCTTCAAGATTATCCGCTTGTCCTTTTTCAGCTTCATTTTCATCTTCTTTATCCGATGATTTTGACAAATCAGGAGTCGACTTCCATTTTGCACGGAGCTGAGATAACTCTGAAATAGGTCAAGTTTAAAAATAAATACAAAACAATCTTATCTGAATAACATGATAAACGGAACCTTAAAATACAGAACCTTGGGCTAAATTAGTTTTTATTACCTTTTTCTCGTTTAACTTGCTCTTGCAACTCCAACTGAATTTTATCCTGAGCTGGGACGTATTTCCTTCTTGGTTTTTGTTCTTCTGGCTCATGGTCTCCTTCGTCAGTCTCATCAATGGACTCTGACCTTTGCACAATTTGCAATGGATCTGGTCTCATGGAAGTTGTCCCATCAAATCGCATATCTTCATGCAACCCTCTGGGTTCGTCGGAAATAGAAAATGGACTTTTATTAAAACTAAGACTTCCTTTTAGTATCATTTTCTCAATAGAGGTAAACTGTGCTTTGGCAAATGGGAGTGAAGTTTGACCGGATGAAGAGGTGAATGATGAGAAAGCTAGAGGCTTGGATGAAAAAGAAAGTGATTGTGGTGAAGAAGGCGATGAAAATGCCATTGGACTAAAGAAACGCATAGAATTAGAGCCAGAGTTTGGTGGAGCTGATTTTGGAGTCGTCTTAAATGCTGCAGGTTCCGATGATGGGGCCGGAGTTGATGGTAAACGCACAACCATTCGACGTCCTGCTGAAGGCAGAACGTTGTGAGCTTCTTTTTCTTCAATCACCTTTGGTTTTCCAATCTCTTCAAATGGATCCATTTCTCCTTCCATTGGAGTCGCAGTTCCAGATTCCTCAGAAGTTACAGATTCTTCTGGACGAGGAGTCTACAAAACAAATTAAAACATTATGCAAACATCAATGAAATTTCATTTCCAATACCTCTTCTGGTAATGGACCACTCAACGACTTAAGGCGTCCTTCATTAAATAACTCTCGTTCACGCATCAAATTTTCCTCAATTTCTCTCTTGAGTCTAGCAGTGGCCATTTCATATTGAAGGTCCTTTGGTGCCGCTGTTCCTTGTCCTTCGGGGTTAAAAACTGATTTGACATTTGCTGCTGTCTCACTAATTTTTTTCTCCTGTGGTTTTGTCTGGACATTATTAACCCCAGCATTATTAATCTTATTGTTTGAAGCTGGAGAATCAGGCAAAGATGTGCTTGAATCAAAAGATTTCCCCGAAGACAAACTTCTCAGACGTTTAAATTCTTCTTCGCGTTCACGAACCAAACGAATTTCACGCTCGATTGGAGTCTCCGCGTCCGTTGTCAAACTAATGGAAAAAATATAGCATTTAAATTAGACCCGTTCATTTTTTTAATCAATTTGTTGCATTTTCCGTGGGAAGTACTGCTTCCTTCATTTTACGGTATCAAACAAACGAATGCAGAGAAAAGTTATTAAAAGCTTTAGCATGAAATTACCATTTTAAAACACGTTATTATAATGAAATAAATTTCAATCGCTTCCATGCATAAAATATGTGTAGATATATACGTATACAGATGCATTCTAAAGAGCTATTAAAATTAAAATCGTTTTCCACCTCTGTTGATTTTAACATTTTAAAAATTTGCTTCGCCCTTAGACCCTTGTGGGTCCGTCCATAAGAAGCAAAGCGAGAAACGTTATTTGCAATTGGTCACAGTTGTTAAAATCTATATGATACTCGGAATACTTTCTTTTGTATTCTTGCTCGCCTGCAGTCATTAAATCAAATTCATATTATTGTGATGACGAGAGAGAAAATGAGAAAAAATGATATTTAAAATTTTCCAAATCTAACCACTCAGAGCGTGGCTTGAGCTGTTTAGTATCACATAACACACTAACTAATTATAAAACGGTTGTCTTGTTGGACAATGAAAAGGCTGTTAGTTGTGTTGGACTTTTAAATTGCGATGAATAGCCTCGTAATGCGAGCAGAGAAAAAACGCTTTCATTTTTTGACTTGCTTCGCCAACCGCATCGCAGACCAAGAAACAGAACCACACACTAATCCCCTATTACCAAATTCATTATAAAATTTGTTCAATGCTTCGTTTGTTTTTGACCATTCCCGTAGAAAATCCCGTTTGCAAAATTTTTTTTCATATGCAATTTAACACAACCTTAAAAATAAAGATGCATTTCATCTTAAATATTTTTATATATCATTTGTATGCATGCATAATCTGCCGAAAACATCTCTTCTTCATTATGAAGCCATATATGTATCTATTTACAAACCTGAGTTCAATAGATTTAACTTCTTCTTCAACAATGGGTCGAACTTTTACTCCAACTTGTTTACTATTAGTATCAACTTCTATATCTTTCTCAACTTCGGCTGGACGATATGATACTCGTGTTGATTGAGGGGATCCCTCTCTTTGATCCATGTTTTTGTCAGAATCCGCTGGAGTAACATTTCCAGAATCTGCAGGGGTCACATTTTCGGCTCTTGAGTAACTCCCGACGTCCACTGCAGAGTCTGAATAATCTTCAGAATCTGCTTGAGAAGACCCTTCAACCAAGTCTTCGCTATCATTATCATAATCTTGTTTTCCATCCGCAACCGCATTCTTTTTCTTTAGCTCCATTTCTCTCATGTGTAAATCCGAAATTTCAGCATTGATTAAATCAAGAACAGAGCTTGCCTTTTGCTTCAGCTCTGCTTCTGGAATATTTTGCGAAAGTTGGGCAAACGTTCTTTGGCGATTGGCTGCATTTTCAGAAATTCCCAAAAATTGTCCTTCTTCACCATCATCAGAATGTTCTCCTTCGTCATATCTGTCCTCATGGTCTTCTGGGTCAGCCACTTGAAAGCTTTCAAAGCCTCCATCTTCATCAGCATCAGCATCGTCATAATATTTCTCCCCAATGAACTGGTTTCTCCGAGTGTCCATTGTCTCAGTTGCCTCACTCATTTTTGCAAGATGAACAGATATCTCTGACAAATCGCTGGTTGTGGTGGTCGAAGATGATGAAGATGGTACTTCTAATTCGGAGGATGAGTGAGAATTGGGTGACGAAGACGAGGATGGTGAAGAAGTGTCCCACAAATTTTGCGTTTGGATTAAAAGTCCGTTTGACGGATGCAATTTATCATCTACCAAAAAAAGACAACATTTTAGTCTCACTGCATTTATGGAAGAATGAGATCAAAATCTTTATAAAGCAAACACGACCACTCCTAAAAATGAGCCATAAATCAAACAAATATATCTAGCTATTTACCCGCAGTGTCATATTAAACTAAAACAAAATTGTATATTTTATGCCAACAATGTAGACATTTTCTGCATATTATTGTTCTCAAACAAAAGCTCATTGATTGTACTGTACATTCTCAGATTGTGTTTCAAGTCCCGAAAAAAAAGATAAAATGGTAAGTGGTCCATTTAAACAATGAGATGAAGAATACTGTTTTATTTGTTTGTCTGTGACTAAAACTTTTACAAAATTGTTATTTCGTAAAGTCATTGAGGAATGCTGGTTGATGATGAATGAACATTTTATTAGATTTCTGCACGAGCTGTGAAGTGACTACATGAAAGAATTTGCCAATTTGCATTGATTTGTGAATGTTGCATGCCTCTACTTTTATTAATTGGAGTGGAACATTTAACTTAATTTAAAGAAATCTGTCGCACCTTTGCGAGGGTGCGAGACATTTCACGGCAAAATGCAAAAATCTCATGCTGATTCGGCACTCCTCAAAGTAAATTGAGGCATGGTGAGACACAACTGAGAATTACGATAATAAATAGCTCCCCTATATGAACTTGTCAAATTATGTCACAATAATACATTTAACCTAAATGGTGTCAGTGTGACTTCTTAAATTTCAATACAGATATGACACCCACAATACAATATTAAATAGGTAATTATGGTGTAACAAACGGATGTCTTACCAGCAGTCTCCGTTAATTGAATTTTTAAACTAAATATAAACTTTGTAAATGTATGTAAAAACTTAATGTGAGCTCATCTAATCTCAATTTGTCACCTTGAATTCAAAAAAAGATTGAATGCGTATGAACAAGAATGGAATTTATGTGGAGATTATCACTTGTTATCGATTATGCTGTAAAGCTCAACATAAAATGAGAAATATTTGCATATCTTCCGACCCCACAAAACTGGCAGGTGGCAATGAGTTGGGAACAATTGACAATGTCAGTCATCACAACATTATCAAAGATTCACAAAAATATATTACAGACCAAAAATCTGCTCTGCACCATCATATCATTAGTTATATCAAATGATGGGTGGGCAAGCACTATAACATTTGATTTGATCTGATAGCAAATTGCAAATAATATAAGCCAAAAATGTTTTATGACCAGCCAAAAACTATATTCATGTGTAATATTTATCTCTCATTTGATTGATGCTGGCTCCGATTGATAAAAGTTATGAGAAAAAAGGTTATATACAGCTTTAAATGCAAACATGAATCATTTTTTCCCACTTGAATACTTTGGCCATTTTGTATATTTAGAAAGGTAATAAACTGATGACTAACAAATGGGCAGGAAGGCAAATATCTTTGACACTTCAATTAGCCAATCCCTAACCTATTTCAACAGATCCAGATGGACAAATCACGATGATTCATTCATTGTCTGATTGTCCAAGAAATGAAACTTCAACTTCAACGAAACTTCAAGAAACTTTCAATTTTCAACTATTGCTCAAAGATCAGAGGTCCCACAAACCATAAAAACCATAAAACCAGATCATAGTTCGATGGAATTTATAATGGCCTATTGTATTAAAAATACGACATGCTAAAAACTAACGAGCACTTTAATTATAACCATTTCAAAACACGAATAAAAGCGAATGGTATATAGTAAATGTTTGTATGAATCACCGGTACCCTTAAAGTACTAATTTCGGTATAATGATGAAAATCATAATCGCATTAAATAAGGATTGGACTGCAGTAAATCCGATTAGAAAACTCACTTTTCATATCATCTCTCAAAATTTTGATACATGGTTAAGCAAAGTCAGATGAGCACAAAATGCAATAATTTAAGCTACATAACACTCAAAGGGTACTTGAACATGATCTTTGCATTTATGATTTACAATATGAGACTGCAAAAAATGTAAACTTTCATAAAAGTTGTAATGTTGTGGCTATTTCAAAGTGAGATCAAATCGAGTGAATAAGTTGATTGACCAAACGGAACTAGGAAAAGTTAAGCTTTGAATTGAAAGGAAATTTTATTTTGCTTTGGTTGTTGTCAGATTAAAAGTGTGAACACATGAATCTCACATTTTTCTCACATCTTTTACATTATTCATTATAAATGTGGTGCTATGATTTTGATTAATAATAATGGTAGAAAATGAGATTGAATCAATTCGATACTAGGAATTGAAAGGAAATCAAATTTTGACAAGTTTTTATTATTATTGATTTTGACCACGATTTGTTATCTGGTAGTGTTAACCTGATTTGGTGTGAAGTATTTGCGGTTTCAATGTTATGGTTAAGAAAGTAAACGCAACGAGAAGCTTTCACAACACTCATATCAATCAATCAATCAGAGTGTTCATGATGATTTTTTATTTACAAATTGACTGCAACAATGATTTTTCAACTTACCAATAATTTGATCCAGACAAAACAAAACTAATAACCAAACTTTATCCAGGTTGGTCTCAAAACGGAACTACAACTTCACTAAACAGTAAACATATCTAACTTGCAACCACAAGTACGTAATGTAATCTCGTTTGCTGATTGACTGGAAAAAGTGTTGCACAAATGCGGAAAGCTTAATATGTATTTACATTCGAATTACAAACAAATGTTTGTATTTTATCCGAACTTTACTTATCATATCATTTTTTTTAGCTTTCAATGCCAATGTTGTGAATATCTCTCTCCCCTATTATGATTTACTAATGATAAGATCGGCTGGAAGTGTATATGTTAATGGATTCATACAATGTGTCTAAATATATTCAACATGTAGGAAAATTATTACACACATTCTAATAAATTATAATAATTACTTGTAATGCGTTTATGCACTCAATGTCAAATCACACACTTGCACTTGAATATGTTTTTTGTCTCATTTGCCTCAAAAAATTGTCGTTTTATTCAATAGTTTCGTTTTTATGCGATTAGTCTTCAAGACAAATCATGAAGTAATGCTTGGGTACTTTATGATATGCAACTTGGCTCAACAATGAACTTTACAGTCTTTTTTGTGGAGGACTTGAGCATTGATCCAAGGAGCCAAAGTCCCTTCAACAACTCAACAATTCAATCGAGGAACAAAGATGAAGTGAACATCTATGCAAGGTGAGTCCACCTTCACGTCCAATTATTGTCTGAGTTGTTCAACAGGGCAGGTGAGAATTTTAGTGCATTTATTTGTAGAGGATAGAAGTATGGAAGTATCAGGGGAATGCATAATAGAGGAAATGGGAAGAAACGCATGCATGGTTTACATCAGATTGTTGAAATTATGCACTTTATCACTACGCCTGAAAATGATGTTGATGAACGACCGATACAAACGAATTTAAATGGATGGATTCAATGATTGGTTATGATAGATGGATAAATATTTTGGAGAGAGGTGTTAACAAACTTTAAGCATTGTATTCGTTCGTTCAAATCAGCTTAAAATTGCTTATAAAAGAGATTGATCGAGTGCATAGTTCCTTTTTATGGCACAAATACATACATATATGTAGCCCTTAAAATGTACATTTAATATTTTAAACATTTTATGGCTGGAGGCTTTAATGAAGTAGGATAAAAGTCGAATCCCTTTAAATTTTCCCGAAAGGTGTGGTCTCTGTCCGAATTTGTACTGGAGCAATTCTCACCACGATAGCATCTGCCGTGTCCAGGAAGAGGATATTGACAACAAAAAGGGGTGTTGACATCTTCCAACAAGGGATTAACATGGTATCAGGTAGGGATGCACTTGGTTTGGAAAAGCTGCTTGCCTTATGTCACTTACTGTGATAAAGTTATGCCACATGCCCTTTTACGGATTGATTGAAGTCGTGTTTGCCATGAAAGATAAGGTAATGGGTTGTAATAAAAAGGAAACTTTTGCTCATATTTTGAGCTTCACAAAGAAAAAAATAATTAGCCGAAAGTTGACCACCACATCTTAATAATTGTAAGGCTTCTTTATTATTAACTTTTACTCTTTTCCGTCAACGGTTGACGGTCAACCTCTTGGCATTCTACTTGGCAGTTTGAAGCTTTGCATGACAGTTCCTTTCTTAACAAAAATAGTTTGAACCTTCTGGGAATTCCTCACTCCATAATTAACTCAAACTATTCTAAATACATAAATACCAAATTCCTGAACCAAAATTTATGGACAAAACTTCCCAGAACTATCAATATTAGTTCACTTTAAGCATTTAGGAAAATAACTTACCTACAAAGGTACATCAAGATTTCACCACCTATGATTTCTCATCAAATGTCAACTGCATTTTGCTTTTTCTAAAAATAAATCTTTCGGCAAAATCATTACTAATAGAAGTCGTGACATTTAATCCACAAAATTAGGCTTGACTTTGAATCCGAAACTTTCGAAACATTTACAATAACAAGAAACAAAAGTCAAGGAATCAAGGAAAGCGAAAAATTGGGAAACACGAATTCAAACAATGACTGTTTGGAAAATGAATGGCAGGTTGGTTTTCATGATTGGTTTTAACCCAATTGTTAATTAACTTGATTAGTTTGTTCAACCTTTTTATTGCTACTGACTAGTACTGACTTTTAACTAACTGATCATTACTCGCCTTTTGACTCTAATCATAAATATCGACATTCAGATTTGTCAACTGCACCGTCAAGAGAAAAATATACTTTTTTTATATATTTATTTTGATATATTAATAGAGAAAATCGTGAATGAAATGGAAACTGGGACAAATTATAACGGCCTGTATTAATGTTAATTGTTTAGTGGTAGTGTTTACATATCCGCCAATTTTTGTAATGGCCTTAAGCTTAGCAATATAATAGCTACCGAGTAAATAAAGAATTTAATTTCCTGTCATTTTCTATTCATTCATAAATTTGAAGCTGCTGGCAGTTATATGTCAACATTTTGCATTCCCAAGAAATTGGCTGACTTACGCTAACAATAGAAAAGGAATTGGTATAAGAATATATGCAAATACCTCTATGCCTCTATTACTTCCTTTCTATTATTACTTTTACTCAACGGCATTCGGGAAAAATGCTGTTCAATAGCCAAAGAAATTCTCTTTACTTTAACCGACAAGTTTGTAACAGTAAAAATATAAAACAATTAGACAGGGTGACTTCCGAGTGATCAATTTACACTGAGACAACAATTAATATGAGATGGACTCCATGTATGAATTTAATTGTAACGGCTGAATGAAATTGCTAACCAAGAAATCGACATTGATTTGATGGCAGTGCAACAAAAGTAATTAAGCAGACATCAATCGAAGCAGGGAAAACGCAGCACGATCAAGTACAAATATGTCCTTACCAGCAATTAGTTCACAGGCAGGGCTTGTAATTATTTAGCAATTTAAAGTAGATCAGATCATTTGAAATTATTTGATTGAACGATCAAGAATAACGGGTGTGATGCTTTTCGAAATGTTCATTGGGTATAGTAGATTATAGATATAGATCTATGTATCTTTATCAGACCTAATGAGAGATTAAATATTAAATGGATTGAAAAATTGGCATCTGCATAAAAATATTATCGTGCCAATGAACGTTTGACTCAAGCTTATCAAATAAATCAGAAAGCTTCAAAAATGAAGGTATGGTGAGGTGACATTGAATTTATTTGATAAAAACAAAATGCTCGCATGCGATCTTCTCCTTTCATCAGTGAGTTTGACATTGACTTAATTCTCCAACAAATTAAATTTTACATAATTGAAAGTAAATAAATTGCTTTTGTATTGGAAAGACGGAAATAAAAAAAAATTAATAACAGAATAATTAATAATTTCAATCTATATATAGGCAAATAAGTACTTATGTCTATGTAGTCTTCTTTATATTCTTCTTTTTTTAAATTAAACGCATCAGAGGCATATCAAGGTCTAAATAAATTTAAATAAATGACCGATTTCTCTCCATGCAAGGTTTCGAGTTAAGATGCAATTTGTTGTGCTCAATTTTTGCTAGCAATTAAACTTTTATCCTCGAAATATGTTTAGTTTACATGACTGACATTTCGATGTTAAATCGTGAGTTTATGTCGTGCTTTGTTTGTGTTTAGGGATTAATTTAGCTTCTTTATTTAAATTCTTACTTGCTTAAGCACCAATAAATTTATACAGAAGGAAACTCCTGAAATTAGCACGAAGCTGAATTCTCATCAACACAAAACCCTTTCTTAGAAAAATAAAACAGCATGTGAATAGCTCCCGTTACATTTCCACTTTATTAAGGCGATAAATAATTACTTTTCGACACTTTGCAACCTACCGATGTGATGACGCGTGAAATGTGTACTTGAGGTTTGTATTTTCATTTTCTAATTTCATGAATCTTCTTCAGATATACATACACTGCATATATTTATTGTTTATGACCAAATTTTACCTACTTATTCACTTGTACTAAAACGTACACAAGAAAGCATTTATTACTTTTATGGAATTTGGTTTATATTTCAAATCCACAATGAGTTCATTGTTCTTGGCTTTGAATATTGACAAGTCGTGAGCATATGCTAATACACAAATAAAATATTTCTCATCTCTAAAATCTTTTTGGACAGAAATTTAATTTAATTACGCAAGAATCTTGACTTAAATTGTCATTTAGCTGGCAATGATATAATCTGTTAAATAAAGTTGATGACACTCAACTTCTTTACCAGGATCGTGTGTACCATAATCTTTCAAAGTTGAGGTGCTTTACATATTTTTTTGCGATTTTATGATAAGGTGAAATGATATGACTTAAGGGCATTGTCCGAAGCTGCAAATGTCTTTTTCTTTGTTACGGTAATGCAATAATTTAGATTCATGGTTCAAATTGAGAAAAATTGATGGTTCTTCAAAGACCTCGTATAATATTCATCACCATCTTACTTATTTGCTTTATTGCTTCCAGACAAAAGAACAATAACCAATAAATATTTACTTTAAACACAGCTTATAATATACTAATTAGGTAAAAGAAAAATCTAACTTTTAAAGGAAAAAATAATTACATATTAATAATAACAAGACAATGACAATGCCCGCAAAGATGCTTATTATACATAAAAAGAGATGAACAAACTTTAAGCACACTGCATGCAGATGATTGTGAGATAAGGTGAAAACTAGCGGAATTCGACATTTGGATCAACACATTTATATATTGTGCATGTAAATTGTAGTAAAAATCTCTTCAACTTCCTCAAACGCCCAAAGAATTAAAATTACGTATGGAATATATAAAAGCTTCCGAGAAATATGTAAGGAGCTTTACGAATACATAGCTATATGTATACAACTAAATTGGTAGCCTTTGTACTTATAACGTAACCGAGAAAAGTCCTAGGCCTAAATTCTAATTTTGCATCCTTCTATCTACCTGTCTAATATTTTTATTGAATGCTTCGTCACACCTTAAATTACTTGTCACATTCTTATTGCATTCGGGAGTTAGGGATGGTCGGGTTTTCATATTAAAAAAGAACAAATCACAATAAAGCTGTTGTGACTTGGTTTAGTTTGATAGTTTGGTGAGACTTCATGGGATAAAAAGCATGAAAATTGACCAAGAAATTTTTCATTTGCATTTTTGTCTATTCACTAAAATTTGTATAAGAGTTCAGTGCAGCATGAGATTGAATGAAAAAGTGTAAATAAGATGTGAGTTCATTTCAGAATACATAATTCCCACACACTGTGAATAGATTGGCAATTTCCTGTTTGAAATCAATTTTCAAACTTTGATGGTCACCGAAATAAGTCAATTCGAGACAAATTGTTACAAGAACAAGAAAAGGTGTGGTTTTAAACCTTTACAAATTAAACTGGTCGTGGAGCTTAGATCCATGGATTGCGTAAACCCATTTCCTGGCCTAAAATTAAATGTTATGCATATGAATTGCAACACAATAATAAAGCCATCACATTTGTATTTTTTTTAAAAATGTATTCAAAGGTAAAACATTTTAAAATTGTTTTGCATTCTTGAACAGAAAAGTGTAAATTGTCATTTTACAAGTGTTTATTCTAAAAACTTGTTTATTTTGATAGCTCTAGCTTGCGTGCACTTATAATTTATACAATTGTTGATGGACAATTATTACGTTCTACTTACTCAACAAGTAATCATCATGCCAAATTGACACCTTTAACAAATACTTGGCTTAACTCACGCACAAAAACAGATTTTTAAAAGTACTCTTATCAGATAAAGTTCCATTTCTTTTGACTTGTCTTGTACATCCAAAGTAGTGTTTGACAATTTAATTTAATTTGCAGTGACAATGCCGTATCATAATTGATCTAAACCTTGGCGATTCTGAAGTTTAAAAGCTATCATTTCACAGTAGGCCATTGTGTGCTAATGGACAGTGTTTGTCATTTTTCTATCTGCTTGTCTCGGCTTTCCCATTGCATTGCCTAAAAAGTTTAATAAAATATGGGTGCTTTGAAACAGATCGACTTTTATGCATTTTATGCAAACACATAGAATAATGGTCCGAGATATTAAATTTTATTTATCTTCCATTTTTTCTAAATCCGAAATTTAGAAACTAATGATTTTGTCTCCTTTGTTATTTCCTGCAAAAATTTAATCAGATTGGAAGCTGATTTATTTAATATCGTAAATGGAAATCATATTGAGGAAAGCTGAGACTTGTCATTACTGTCAGTAATTTACTGACAGTATTATTATAGTATCTATATTCCATTTAAATTAAATTCAAAACACATAAATAAATCTTATTCTTTGTTGTCTTTTACATTGTTTCTCCATGCTTTAAAAATTGAGCTGCCACGACAAGACTTTCTGAGAAGACAATGAAATCACAAATACTTTTAAAATTGTGATAAATGTGCCGTAATCAGCCTAATTATGTCATGTTGTGATGTCGTGCAATGAATACCACAGCGCAAATTATTATTATTAGTATTCAAAAGACAAATTCATAATGTGACAGGAAAATCTGCAGACAGATCAAAACGGCAAAATGTAAATTGGTGTGACTTTATGACTGCTAACAAGTCAGTAGATAATTTGGTATTCCAAGTGTAAATTGATACATCACGATCATTCCCATTCGAGGTTTGTATATAATTCAAGATATTTATCATCCCAAAGTCTAATTATGACAAATTAATTAGAGTTAGTGTGAAATGTGTTTGGATTTGGAAAACTGATAGAAAATACATTGCAAATAAAAGATGATTGAATTTAGATTTACTCTTGATGACCTGTCTGTTTTTGATACCCTGTCAAAATTAGCAAATAAATATAATTTTTCAATGAGCAAGAGAAATCTCCCGTGGTGTTCGTGTGGTGTTTTCTATTGCTAATTATTTTTTTAACAACTTAATTCTGTTTACCAACTAGAATGACCATGCATCTTCTTTACCTTTGTCCTTTTATTATTCGCAATATTTCAAATAAATGTATGGCTTCATAATTCATTAATTATTGTTTTACCCGACAAATACTCAATGCAATCTACTAATTAAAATTACCGAAATGTACACACCAATTAAGCTAATTGCATGCAAGTACATGATGGAAAAAATAAGTAAACTTTGAGAAAAAAATTTATGACAAACGGTAGCTAATTGTTGAAAAATATCAAAAAAATTTATAGCGCAGACTAGATTTGGGAGTTTGTCATTAACGCATAAGAAAGAGAGAAAAATTCAAGACAATCAAAATGCACCACAAGACAAGTGTGCAAATAAAATTAACCACTAAACCAAACAACTAACAAAAATTAAAGGAAAACAGAAAAACCAACAACCACATTATTCCCTTTCAGTTCATCTCCTATAAGATGCATGATTGCAGACAGAAGAACGGTGTACAAGTAAGAACAGTTTCGTTCTGAAAAATTAGCGTTAATCTCATACGGTGCACAAAAATTGGCAAAAAGTAAAGTAAGTCACACACATGATTCGCATCAAAAGAACGTGCATGCTTTTGTAAAAAAGTTTAAAATTTTATCAATTTTTCTCCTTCTCAAAGCTCACTGATTTCACTGACACCTGAAAGTGCAATTTATTTCTCTGTTGTTTACTCGGGCTAACGGATTTTGATTTTTTTAAGGAATGTGGATTAGATTAAATCGTCATCATAAAATAGTTTTATATGTCTGCAAATCTACCGTTTAGAAGTGGGATAAATATGACAAATAAATATAAATTGTGAAATAAAAATATCGGTATCAACAAATATTACATTTCTTGATATTATGCATCTAAAGTTTGAAAATGTAACACAATATTAAACTCATTTTATATATATTGCATCTGAATAAGATTCTCGCCTTTGTTCTTGACCACAAAAACCAAAATTAGGATGACAAAAACCACATTGTATTCTTACATTGTCATTACTCACTTTTGCAAATAAATTTTGATTGTCATCATATTCAAAATGAAACATTTTTCAAAACCACGGGGGTACAAATTTGTTTTGAATTCTTTCAATTTAGGTCCCAGTCTTAATTTTTAGTTTGTGCTCCAAATTTGTCAACATTTTAACAAAAAATGTGTACGCCTAATAGAATAGAATGTCTAAAGAAAAACAAAAAGTATACAAAGCAAGATTAGTAGCTAAACAAATCATGACCAATTAAGGCATTTTTAAAAGTTTTTTTTATATTCAAATTTACAAAATTTAAGTCAAGTTCTTGATCATTAAAATAAATCTCGCTTCCCATCACAAAATTAGCTGTCAATATAATCTCATCAGCCGTAGTTTTATCTTTGTACAAATGAGCTAATTTTATAAAATTGCATTAGAAAGCAACAGTTGACAAAAAACGTATGCAATCATATTTTCGTAAAAGAAGATGACAAGCCAAACATATTCTTCTTGTCTAAAATCTAAAGAAAGCGAACAAGATTTATCAACCAAATACATAAATAAATAAATATTTGCCTTGAGTGAAAATTAAATTAAATCAAAGCAAGCAAAAAAAAATCAAATCGGTTTGTGTATTACCTTGGATGGATGCGGATGACATTACAATGGATGCAGACATTGCTGCTGAATTATTTCCTCTCAGTAAATTATTTTGGTGAGCTCGGGGCTTTTGAATATCGCAAATATTATTTGCAGTATCAGTGTCTTTTGTTTCATTCACAAAACTTTGATCTAGTTCTAATACCGGCTTCACGAAAAGCTGAGCGGAATAGTCTTTTGGGGTTTGGTAAGTTACTACAACGCTTTCGTCAATCACAGTTCCTTTTTTAAGTGAACGATACCAATCCAAATTAAAAAGATCAATTTGAGGCAGTTGACAAAAAGAGTCTGATTTTGGAATTGATTGAGTGGAATCAATGACGCTTATGGTGAGAACGTTTTTTTGATGGCAACAACCAGTTTGCGGAAATTCATCCGCCAAATTAATGGACCCAGAAGAATTGACTTGAAGAGTTGATTGATTTGAGGTTTCCGAATTACACTCCCTTACACTCACGTTTGTGATGAAATCGAGAAAATTATTTTGTTCAACTTGTCCTCCAACTTTGAGACGGGAATAAAAAACCTGCGTCTCAGTTTCCTCTTTCTCTTGAGGTTGAATTTGAGAATTCTTTGACAGAGTTGGTTTTGCCTTGCCGATGGCCCGAGGAGGTCTGGCAGGTGGGAGTTGATGTGGATGTTGTTGTATCTTTTGAGACTTGATACTCTCACTTTCCTCATCCCCTTCCTCTCCTGAAGAGTTTGTGTAACAAGAATCATTTGAAGATGCAGAGCTTGGCTTTGGTTTAGGGTACGCAACTTTAGACCCACTACCATCATAATGAAAATCTTCGCCTTCTTCCAAACTAAAACCACTCTCAGCTTCAGATTGGTAGTCCTCAGCAGAGGACTTGCTTCCTTTTGAATTCTGCTGGTGGCGATTCGTATTAATTATTGTCCGTTTGTTTTTAGTATTATCTTCTTGTTTCTCCAAGTCATCATTTACGTCAATAGTCTCTTGTATATTTGGGCACATGTTGGAATAAATATTACAACAGCTATTTGTAGATTTACCAAATGATGTGCAAAAGTTGGTGTAAATTCGATCGTCAAATTTCCCAATGAGTTGACTCTGATGTCTCTTTAATAGCCTTGTAGTTGGTGTACCAACTTTCTTTCCTCGTTTGCGAAGTATGTAAATTTCATCCATGTCGCAAATTGAAGATTTAGGTTTATTATCATTGTTTGATGATGGTTTTAAATTGTTACCAAATCCAATGCTAAAACTCTTACTACGCCTGTTAATACTCCCCCGATTAAAGTTACTGTTTGTCTTTGCTTGTTGTGTAACTGCTTGTGTAAAATTAGCTAGTCCAAACTCTGCTGTTGGATTTATAATGTCAACTTGATTATTGTTGTTCTCATCGCGTTCACTCTCTGTATGTTTGTCCAAATCGTTGAAAGACAAGGATCTTGATAGCGCTTCCCTTTCATAATTTGGTGGTACTTGGTAAAGATTGTCACTGTCATTAAAATAATAATCGTCAATTGAAGTGCAATGATCAGGGGGCAAGTTAAGCCTAACCTTTTTGGGTGATATTTTTGGTTTTAATGTATCAAGATTTATTGCTTGTAAGCTTTTTTGTATGTCTGGAATTTCTTCGTAGATTGGCTCGTTTTTGTTTGATTTTCTCTTGTGATGCAAATTTGAAAAATAATTTAATATCATGTCCCTCTTTTTCTCCAATGTTGAGGAAGTCCATGAAACATTAAGTAAAGACTTTGAAGAAGCAGCAGAGATATTTTTAACATGATTAGATTGTTCGGGTGGAATTGGAATCGAGACAGGAATTGATTTATTTATTTGTGTTAAATGGGGGTTTGATTTTGTTCTTTGTAACGTTGATTTTGAAAATTTCCTCAGTTCACTGTTCTGAAGGTAGCTTGATCCATTTTTAAGTATACTTGAAACCTTTTTTCCTTCAAAGTCTTTCAATTTTGGACTTTCACTTCGTATCCGGTTTTTCCTAGCCATAATGACAACTTTACCCAAAGGTGTTTTGGGATGTAATCTATTTTCCACAAGCTGAGGGATAGCAATAGGAATTAAAGGTGTCGACTCATCCATCTCAAACGGAAACTAAATATATGGTAATAAGAAAACAAGAAAAGTCTGGATTTAGATTTAATAAAAATGCAAACCCATAAAATTACAATTAGCACCCAATTACCAAAGACAAATAAAAATTACAAAGACTAACAAACATGAATTGAAATTCTTTATAGCTCGTTAATGAATCCTTTCTCTAGGAACAAACATTAACAAGGAAGTGAAAGTTGCAGCTTAAAAATTCCATAAAACTGTGATTGTTATTATTATTGATTTTCTTATATGTTTAAAGACAAATTTTAGTTCAATTAATCCGATCTAAAGCGTGAAATTTATAAAAGGTCCATGTACAAGATTTTTTTCACAATAATTGAACTTGACCATAAATACACAAAGAATGCCGACAGATACATAGCCATTCCATTATGACATTTGTAGCAAAAAATAGCATTTCTTCAATAGTAATAAAATATGACGACAATTATCAAGTAGCTAAACACTAGCTTACTGCATCAGTGCTTGCGAATATCTTTTCATGGAAGGCCATAAAAATTTTCAAAATAAATTAGCCAAACCTTTTCATCATCACGATCCTCCCTCCACTTGTAAGCGCCGACTGCTCCCCCAAAGTCGGCGTCAGGGCTCATTAAATTTTCATAATGGCTTTGATTCTGATGTTGGTAACATATTTCACGACGAGGTGGCTTCGTGGGTCCTTTGCTACTTGTGGAAAATCTTCGGAAAAGAATTCGAGTCAAGGGATTTGACTTGTTTGACGAATTGGACATTTTTAATCAAACATTCAATGTTTTTGAATTTTTCCAAGCATATTGTAATCTGAAAATAAATTCATAACACAATTATACAGTTGGTTCAAAAATAATTAGTAAAAAAAGTTGATATTATGACGCAATATAATAGTTTTAAAATATTTAGAGCACGATAAAAGTCTTCATTTCATTTTCCACAATGGTTTGCAATGAGAATCTTGAATTGTTACCCTTTTCAACAATATGCTCTTGTTAGCTCATCGTAAAAGATAATTTATTTGGCTGTCAACAATTCATTTATTCATTTAATTGATGTATTGCGTGAATTTAAATCTATTTGTGGTTGAGGGGGTGTGGCCAAGTATAATTATTTTCATTTATGTTAAAGAAGGGCGCATCTAAATTTCTTTCATTTCATCTTCCTAATGATGGCCAGAGATTTAAATGTGAGTATTCAAACAATCGTAATAATAGTGATGAAATATGATATCTGTTTTATTTCTATACACATTCATGTGTACAACAATTAAACCAACAGTTACAAATATTGCAGAAAATATAAAAGTGCATTCAGTCACGGTAAGTGCAATTAGAACATGGCATTACGCCACAAAAATACTAAAATGATGAGTGCATTTCATATTCATTGCAAGAAAGCAAAGGAATGTGTTTATTTTTCACATTATTATACCATTCATTCATTGTTGATTGTGCTGAGCATTAGCATTTAGCATTGTGGAAAAATTAAGAAGAAGATGAACAGATTGGGTGACTTAACAAATAGAATTGAAGAGGATGAGAATTATCCTGCAATTTCAAAACTTGTGTGTATTTAAGTTGAAATTAACGTCTCAAGTTATTTTGTATTTACTTTTTTTTTTGAAACTCTAAATCTTTGTAATTTGATGGGATTCTCGCATTTTCATTATTGGTGTCGAGCATGAAAAAAATCGATAGCAAATCAGAATAAAATTTAGGTAATCTTTGTTAATTACAAGTTTCCGGATTCGGGAATCTTTTACTAAACGGTAAACCTTGATATGTATTTACATTTACTAAACAGAATCGTTTTATGAGCTTAAATCAATCCATCCATATCCGCATTTTCACTCCCATCAAACCATCAATCAAGCCCCTTTAATCTGAATTAGTTTCGTTAAACATCCTCATCAAGTTGGAAATAAATCGACCGTTGCGGCGTGCAAAATGATTATTACATCAATATTAAACCAAAGGCTCATCCTAAATCCTAAATCAAATTCAAGTTAAACTATAAATTTCTTTTTCTGCTTATCTAATCATTTTTCGAAACTTGTTAAAACGCCCATCAAATAAGCTCACGTAACGTAAAATAACAATAAAAAGCATAAAATGCCGGCATTTCAAGTTCTCTCTTGTCCTTTGTATTCAATCATAGCTCTGACCACATTAACGCTTTACAAATCTCGTTCGTAACATTTACTGCTGTAACGCAAATAATAAAGTTGACGAACTTTCATCTTAATTAGATATTTTATGAGTGTATTTACATTACACGGTATAAATTTCGATACGATGCCATTATGATAAAATTTTCTTCTTTTACTTGGTTTGGTAGATAGATATTTCGGCAAAAGTTTTCCAAAGTAAAGTCAATATTTCACGCTGCATTTTATATTTTAAGAAATGCAAAGAAGTCTATCATGCGATCAATTGGCATAACTTAACCATAAATAATTTATAACACAAGGAGTAAAAAGTTAAAACATGAAAAAAAGAAATTAGCAATCATTTTTAATTTCACTCGCATCCTCTTTTGGCTGAATGGAACTAAAATATTTAAATTCAATTGGAACTACTCATTAGTCATCATTATGATAAGTATATATGATAACACTGCATATATTTTAACTACTGAACTCATTTGGCTTTAAATTGTGCTTAGAAATCCAATTCATGACAAAGTAAATAGATTTGCTTTGCTCAAATTTCTTTAAAAACCAATAAATTGTCACTTTCAACTTCTCTGCAAACAATTGAAAAATGCAAATTAGTTGACAGAAAGTATTAGCACGTTCTACGTTTAAAATTCACTTTAAACCAATAATCAGAATTTGGAAACATGTAGGTATTTATTTACATATAGGATTCCGTAAACAATTTCTGCTCTCGTTTTGCATCAATTACCAATATATGCAATTTACCTAAAAGCATTCAATTTGAAATTTACTTTTCATGACAATAATGGCAATTGAATCTTTGTTCACATTTCCCTAAAAGTCAGGAAGTATACTTTGTTTATTGTGGGCGAATTGGTGAAACTTGTTTATAGCAAATTCTCTGAATAACCTCAACAATACTTGTGTTCTTTACCTGGATCTAAAGTTATACATACAAGGAATATTTATTAATGGCAAACGTGGATTAGTTTTGGTTATTGACTTGGAAAATTATATAGTCTTTAGCCCATTTGATTGCATCTCGAGAGTAATTGTTTTTCACTTTACCTTTTTCTGCTTTTATTGCGAAATCACGACTGAAACTGAGTTGACGAGTCAAATTGAGACAAATTACTGTTCCTGCCTGTGAAATATAAATTACAAAGTTTTGACAAGCGTCTTTTTATCCTTTATATGGCAAATGTTTCCAAGATGAGCTAAAATGTGTCCTACTATCTCAGTTCTACATAATACTTACTTAAGTATTAAGGTCACTGGAACTTTGTCCGACTTTGTCGTGTCTAACTCGAAATTTATGAACCAACTAACATATTAAATCTGATTTTTTTTTTAAAAGGAAAAAGATCAGTCACTATCATGAACTAAGAAAATCACCAAGTTCACTGTCGTAAAGCTTAGAATACAATGAAACAAAATATAACCTCGTGTGAATTTTTACAAATGAATGACTGATAGTTATTACCAATTAGTGGAATAGAAACTGAAGTGAAAAAATGTCAGTTTGAGAGCATGCAATTATTGGTCAATTAGTGTAATAATAAAAGTTCATGAGTATTGCATAGTCAATTATTCAATTACAAACATTTAAGCTTGGTGTGAGACACTTTGAAAAAGAGTTCTCATCGTAAAATATAGTAAAAGTGAAATAGTCAAATAGAACGTTTCATTCATAGCTGATCATGGCGTGTGTTTTATTGCGGCATCATTGCATTTCTGTTTACATCAAACAGTGTCACTGCTGTGGACCTTAATTGTGAGATAAACAAACAATTCACATGTGTAAGGGAAAATCAGGAATTTGATTCCATGTAATAATGCTCGAATAAATATTTCCACACCGATTCTCATAATTTTGTAACTAGAGATTGCCGAACAACTTTTAACAAGCAAAAACTGTTTCTAGAAAAAAACAGTTAAATGTCATTTTTATTATAATAATTCTATTTCATATGATTTAAATTATTATATCACGAATTTAATAATATTACTATTTTCCGCTATTCCATTTCACTCGGATAACGATATCATATCATAAAATTTTAAATTTCAGTTTTACCATTTCTTTAGTAGAACTCAATTGTTGAAGAATGAGAGGCGTACAATCAAAAGATGATTACCGTTGTCTCCTGTCAATGATTTCCTCGGAATTGTGAAAAGCAAGTTCTCAAAATGTAGAGTTGCTATTTAGATGAGTTAGATAAAAAATACCAAGTAAAAAAACAAGAGATTGTGGGTTGTTTAAACCAAAGAGATGATAATTACATATCATTTGCAAAGAATACAACTTTTGCTTTCATTTTCTGCTTGTATTAAAATTAGACAACGGTTCATCTTCGCATCATCATTAATAGACAAAATTTTAACCATGTGTATTGTAAATATGAATATCTACGCATAGACACATTGACAATGTGACATGACCTCGAACTGGGTCAAACCAAACTTTGAAAACATAAATACAAGTGTGGATAGATTTGATTCATATATAAAGAATTTGAATTGGTGAAGAACACCCACGCTTATAAATATTTGTTCATATTGTATCTGATATGCATTCAATGAATAATTAATTGAAAAAAATGAAAAGCCACTAATTTGGCCAGATAAAATGAAGATGCGATATCACGAGATAATTTGAGAAAAGAAACAAAGGATTTTCTCAACTTTTACTTTCTACTCGACCTTGGCTAATAAACTAAAATTAATCCTTTTGGAAATGCATGTAATAATGATGTGATATAAAATGCAGCCAATTAAAAATAAATGTATGGATTAGACCGAGTGTGATTAATTACGTCATGTTCTAATAATTTTATAAAATACACAAAAGACGCATCCAAGATGGCATTTTGCGATCTTTTTTTGTTTCATCTTGTTAAGATTAAATCATCTTTAAGCTTTTTAATTTAATATTAATTGTATACATGTGAGATAAGATGTCGCATCCATTTTAATACACTTTTTGTAAATTATTTTAATGTGGGAGGCTCTGCTTTCTAATTAAATCTGGTGAGATAAAAAGTTAAATGGACTATGTAGAACACATCTTTTATTCTACGAGTGCATAAAGAAATTTGTTTTTTCACTTGATAATATCTACAATTACTTTCGTCTTTTAACAGGCAATAAGTCTTCATGCAAAACACTGTTTTAGGAAAATCTCAAATGAGGAAGCTGATTTTTCAAATGTTTCATGTCTTTGACTTTTATTATTTTTTGCAATTTTATGAAAGATTGTAGTAGCTATAAATTTCTGACAATTTAGTCTTAGTTCTAATTGAGTAAAAATGTTTGCTTCTCTGCAACTAACTGATATATTGGAAATGAAAACTAATGGATGAAATGGAAGGTGATTAGAAGTAATTAGTTTGAGAGAGGGTAATCTTTGTTCCCATTGAATTCAAATTTCATTCAACGCCTCTTTAAACAAGGGTTGTGGGTTAGTGAAGGTGACAAGATAAAGAGGAAGTGCCAATTCGTAACTCAATTTAAATGCTGTTTAAAGTGAAAAGGGAAATTTTTTCTTTCGATAAGATGATTAGCTATACAGGCATTTGAATCCTTCTTAATTAAAATTAGATAAGGTGTTACATGTTGATCTTTGTAATTTTTACTTCTTGATATTGCACTATGATGAACACTATGTACAGTAAGTTGAATCTCGAGTCATCATTTTAATCCAGCTTAATATTTTCCCCAAACGTTGGTAGACACCAGGGAATCTTTCATCCGCACATCCATGACCAAATGAAGTAATTGCAATCTGCAATGCATATATAATAATATTCATTTTTGTTCTCCTATTTATGTACCTGCTCAAAAATATCTTTCCTTCCTTTTCTTTGAAGAAAAAGTGGTCCACCTACATAAAGATCATTTCAAACAATAAAACATGCCCATAAAATAGTTTATGTTAAAATAATTCCCAGAATCTCCAGAACATGAGTCTGAACCAGGAGCTTCTGCACAGAGCATCATTGGTATAATTTTTGTTGGCTCATCCGCTTTTTTATATTTTTGAGAGCAGATATCATTAGAAGTCACATTCACCTAATATTTTTTTCCAAGATGAGTACTTATTTGTAATATTTGTATATATAAATCAAATAAAGTACTATCAAATTATACCATTGTTTGCATTTGCATTGTTGCAGGCACACCCCCAAACATTGTAGTTCCCCAACCAACTACCACTGCTTCTTTATCTCTGAAAGGGACAGACGTTTGGGGAGAGATGCATATTGGCGAAACTCTTGAGGTAAACATCAAGGGCTCAATTCTCAAAAGAGCGACATCATATCCCTTTGACTCGCTATCATACCTATAAACAATTACAACCCGTAATTAAATATTTTAAAATTAAAGTTAATAATAGTAAACAAAAACCTTGGATGAATAATCACATTGTCGATTTTTCGTATAATTGCATTTGTATCATTCAACTCGTTTGTTCCTAGAAAAACCCGGAATCGGCTCAATCCCTGGCTTGGAAAATATTCGGCACAGTGAGCAGCCGTTAGCAGGTACTTGCGACTGATAACTGATGCACCACACAACAATTTTGGCTTATCATCACCTATCTACATCAAACTAAGTTACTGCAAAAAAAATCTAAAATCTTCGGTGATCGCTTACATAAACAATTGCTGCCATCCAAGGCCATGCATTTTTCTTACTCAATACTCCTCCCACAATTCTTTCCGTATAATTTCTGTTGGATGAAAATCCACAACGACATTTATCCGTCTTTTTCCAACTGTATGCAAAGGATTTTTATGCATCATTAATTGTTTTGAACTCTAAAAAAAAGTTTACCTAACATGTCGACGGACCGGTAGAGCATGAACTAACTTTTTGAACCATAAATCGCTGCTATCACTATTTTCCGAAGCGGTTTCAGAACTAGGAGCTAATAATGATAATATTACAACTATTAACAGTAAAGTAAATGAAGCTACTGAACAAACTTTCATTTTCCAAAAATGTCTTGTTCAATCTGAGAAATGCACATATTTCTTCAAGAAAATCCCGACAAATGGATTTAGACAAACGTAAAGTAACGGTATTAATTTGTCTGCTCTAAATCCATAAAAATTAAACGTCAATTAAGTTAACGGAGTTGTCTTTGTCCTTTGCATAATTTCTGCATTAGTTTTCATGTCAAACTTCAAATTTTAACAACAAAGTTTGGTTTACTTTGCGGGCTTTTTAAATCGGACGGTTTGAATTTTGTTTCGGGAATTTCATTTCGCATTTCGGTAACTTCTCATCTTTTAATGTTTTATTTTTTATAAACATTTACTTAAATCTCTTCATTCTTGTAATTTTATTTTTCAGGGACTATTCATTGGGAATTATTCATAAGTGTCTGCAAGTCGTAGAAATGGAACAATTTGTGCTGCTGGGGAAAGGGGCCAAGGGAATGGCCGCCTCCGAATTGGTCAAACAAGCCCTCGAGGCCCCGGGTATTTACGTATTCAGCGAACTCATGGACATTCCCAACATCAAAGAGGTTGGCATACGTTAATTTTAGTAAATCAAATATAGTTCAATAATATAAAATAACAACTTTAATTTCAGTTGGCAGCCAGTGAATTCAAAAGCAGTTGGGATTTGCTCAACCTTTTTGCATACGGAACTTTCCGCGAGTATACTGAACAACGAAAGGCATTAAATCTTCCGGACCTTAGCCAAGGACAAGCCAAGAAACTTAAACATTTAACAATTGTCAGCTTATCCGAAAAGGACAAGTGCATTCCCTACCAAGTACTTCAAGAAGAGCTGCATATTCAGGACATTAGGGAATTGGAAGATCTTGTTATCGAAGCAATTTACGCAGGTTTGCACACGCAACATTAATTAACATTGTTTCTATTTTTAGCCCGAGTCAGGGCCTATGTAACCATCGTGTCCGTCTGTCTGTCCGTCTGTCCGAAACACGATAGGGACCAAACTGCTTAACCGATCGCCCCCAAATTTTGCACACGTGTTTATAGGGTCAATTTAGGAATCGAGTTCGAAGATGGGCAAAATCGGTCAACCCGTTTAGAAATGGTGGGGGTTGGAAAATTTTCAAAATCGGTAAAATACAAAAAGGCTATAATTTGACTGAATTTGACTGAAAATGGTTTAGAACGATGCTTTAGATCGATATTTATTTATTCAAACCAATTTCATGAAAAAATATTCAGATAGGACTGCGGAATCGCAAAAAATGTGGTATGGTAACAAAAAATATTTTTCATCCCATCCAATTTTTATGGACATAAAACATGTTTTGAGATGATAATTACTTTCAAAGAGATACAAATCCCTGACTCGGGCTACATGAACACTGCTCTGAAGGTTTAATTTAAGCAAATTTGTGCTTTTTTCAACGGAAATATTTATTTATTTTAAGGAAGAAAATTTTGGGCCCGGAAACGCAAAACTTTGGCAAATGAAATGCGAAATTCACTACAAAAACAAATTGTTCCAAACTTCAGGAATTTGGAGCGACAGATCTACGGCAAAGAAAATAGCAGCGTACAAAATGCTGAAGAATTTTACGAAGTCCTTGAAGATGAATTACACTTCTTTGGGAGGATAAAAAATTAAAATTTTTATACTTTAAACAGGGGAAATGTTTTCGTTTAGATTACTCACATTTAAATGCGTGGAATTTTAGTATTTTTTTAAAGTGGAAAATTATTCTACCTAGGTATAGTTTATTCACTTTGACTGCATTTTTGAAAACAAAATTATGTAATTTTTTGAAAGGATGATTCTGGAATTTATTTCCTGATTTAGAAATTATCAAGGTTAGTTATTGGGGGGGATTTTAGCATTTATGGAATTTAAAAAAAAAACGTATATGAGGTACATATGAAAAGGTTTTTTAATTTATGTATATTCACACATTTTGTTTACTTCAATTACAAATTTGTATATGTCCTAAAACTTTTATAATAAATTTTATAATACGAATTATTTTAAATACAGAGTGGTTTTTTGTTCACTAAATTTTCACTAAGCAACTTTGGAAATTTGTATACATTTTAAACAGTTTCCTTGTATTGTGAACAGAAAACCACTCACATGCAAAGATGGAGTTTTAGGTTTTTAGAACAAATTGCTTGCATAGTAATTTTTTAAGAACTTTACATCACCATATTAAAATCGAAAGACTCTCATTCTGTGGCCCTTTTTCTGTCGGAGCATTTCTCTCTCTACTCTTTACTCAAGTCGAGTAGAGAAGCGAGGAGGAGTGGGGAAGGGGGGTTTAAGAAAGTTGGGACAAGGTTACTAGCCCTAAAATTTTGTGAACCTCTCAAACTTGGGGTCGATTGCCCCTGCCCATTTTTACATGGGTTAGCTAGTTTTAATTATTATTAATTTTATGACAGACTAAATAGTAGTTTTGGAAATCTTGTCTTTTAAAATTATGATAATTATAAGTGTAAAATTTTTCGGTTTATATGAATTTTAGAATGTTTAATTGAAAATGATACCATTAATTTACAGATTTTGCAAATGGAAAAATTTGGGGACTAAATAATTCAGTATTTTATCAGTCTATTCATAGTTATTTGATTATAAAATGTAAAAATAAATTACTAGTATTATTTTAAATTAAAATTAAAATTAATATCCTCGACGTTTTATTAAATAAAGAAGAGATGCGATACTAATTACTCTATTTGGAAAGAGAAGCGAGATTTTGACGCGGAAATCACATGCCGTTGTATGAATCACAAGATTAACTGTTAATCCACTATAAAATAAAATTGTTTGAGATAACAGAAAGCTTAAATCGATTGTTATCCATACTTTGTGATGCATCATATACGGCACATGATGTGTTAAGGGTTTTCAAACAAGCACACATGGTTAGAACTTTTAGGATTTTCAGTGAAGAGACATGAATAAGTACATATTTAAATATTTACTTATTTTGTTTTCTCTGTGAATCTTTCTTGAGAGAGCTAATAAATTCAAAACAAAAATGTTGTGGAAAATGCTAAAATGCATGCTTTATTCGACCCGGAAAACCTACTGGTATTCGAAATTTTGGAAACTCAAAAAATCAGAAAAAAAACTTGAGGAAACTAACCCTGGATATGATAACCGTTAAATAATATCTTATCTGCAGTGCAAATGAAAGCCCTGATTTAATTAACATATGCTACTTTTCGACATAAAGTATATAAATTGAAGTTGGACTGTAAAACGAAACCAGTTTTGCATTGAACAAACTGTAAAAAATGACTTTCTTTTCACGAATATTTCTAATTATTGTAATTATACAAACTTATTGTGCTTTCTCCACATCCGCCGACGTTCTTCTGCAAATACCCCAGGGCCTTATAAAATGGGTCAATCTTGAGAGCAGAGAGGAAAGAAATTATTACGCATTTTTCAAAGTTCCTTACGCCAAAAGCCCGGTGGCCGAGTTGAGATATGAACCCCCACTTTCCCCCGAGGCTTGGGATGGGGTTCGTTTCAATCAAGTCGTAGCCCCAGCGTGTATCCAGAAATCACAAATTTCGGATGATGAGACTGTAGGAAATGAAGACTGTTTATATCTCAATCCGAAGACTGTTTATATCTCAACAGTCCGAAACTCCCTGGGATAGAACTGCCTGGGAATTTTTCATCCCTTCTGCCCGTAATGCTCTACGTTCATGGAGGGGGTAAGAAAATCAATCAAAACAATTTAAACTTTCACCGATATGCTACATTTATTATAACCTAAATTTAAGCAAGAGGGGTCCAAAATTTAGCAAAACACGTACAAGAAATCTAAATCTAAAAATGCAAGATGGCAACGCCATTAGCATTTTTCAAAATTTTCCATACCCCATCCAGAAAAAAAATTGCACCTTTTTGGTGTCTGTTAGATTGGATTTCAAAAGAAAGTTCAATGTGAGAAAAGTTTCAATATCGAAAGTTTATTTACACATTATTTTAGATGTGCAATATCGGCATATAAAAATTCTTAGGATAAGGGTTTGATATTTTTTTTAGATTTTGATTCTTGCACAATTTTGTTTGTTTATGCTGTACACAAAACTATACAATCAAGCCTCCCTAATTCTTCATTATTAAAAAATCATCTTACAATGAGCATCTAAAAATGTTCAATATGTCGACAAAAATAAAAATGAATTATTGTTTTTGTTGCAGGTTTCAGCCAAGAGGATGGGAGCAGGTATGGCGCAAAATACTTCATGGATGAGGACGTAATTTTAATCACCTTTCAATGGAGACTTGGTCCATTTGGTAAGTAAATTGAGGGATTGCTTGGTGAAAGTAAGTAAAAGTAATTTATTTTTAAAGGATTCCTAAGTTCGGAAGATGGGGTGATAAAGGGAAACCTGGGCCTTAAAGATCAAGTGCAGGTTTGCTTGTTTATTTCTTTATTTGTTGTTTGTTCGTTTTGTACAATAAAGTATGTTTTTCTCCAGGCTTTGCATTGGGTAAATGAAAACATAAAATACTTTGGAGGAGATTCCAGTCGGATTACAATATTTGGAAATTCTGTTGGAGGCTATGCAGTCAATTTCCTTGTAGCCTCTCCTCTCGCTGCAGGTCTAATTTTTACCAATTTAGATTAGCTCGCTTATTTTAGGAAAGACCAATTTATTGGTACGAGCTCAATGACTACCCAGCGCAAACTTTGGAGCTCCAAGAGAGAATGGAATTTTGGGACCAGTTTACGCCAGAAGAGTTGTGTTATACGTGATCTGTTGAATGTTTTATTATTTAATGAATTTCCCTTAAAGTAAGCTGACTCCAGTAAAATCTTTTGATTATTTATTTATTTATGTCCAGGATCAATTAAAAACATTTCAACCAAAAACCAAGCCATCGTTGATGTATCAAATTCAAGTTTCAAATGTATCAAAGATGATACGCATCATACTTATGCACTTACGCATTATAGTTGTTATGGCATTAAACAATTCGGCACATTTTTGGCTCATCTTTAGTTTCCGGTAAGTTTTAGAATCAATGGAATACAAAAACTCACCCATATGCCTTGTCAGTATAAGAGATTGGATTTTCTTAAACTTTTTAAATGTTTTAAAGGATTTAAAAGAGTTTCGGTATAAAAATCTTATCAGAAATAATTTATTTTTGATAAATTGCATTATATAAAAGTTGCAAAGTGAAGTGAATAAAGTGATTCAAGAGTAAAAGTGATTTTATAAATTACAAAAAATACATTCTTTTCTTATGTGTCCTAGATGTTTTAATAATAACCACATAACATTGTAAATAGTTACATAAAGGGAATGATTCAATATATTTTCCTTGTTTTTTTTGCTGTTTTTGGCATCGAATATATACAATTTGAAAATACAATTTTTATCGATTAGAAACTAAATAGGAAGCTCCAAAACATTGTCCTCCCATACTGCCCGAGTTAGGGGTTTACAATATTTGGATATCCCATTTCATTAACGGAACGCAAATATTTAGGGGAAAATTTAAAATTAATTTGTGACTATTAATTATTATTTACAATCAATATTCTTAAAGAATAAATATAACTAGATTGTTAACTTGGGTTGCAAGATTTTACAAAATAAATATCTGCCATTACAATTACAATTGTAACCTAATAATTAAAAATCCTGTAATTAATTGAGTCTTTCTAATTAATTGACATATTGGACAGTGATTGGCATCAGCTAATGTGAAATATGGATCAACTTATAAAATGCAAATTAAATAAATTATCGATAACGAATTGAGACTAGACAAAAATTATTTTCCTTTAACATTAATAATTTTTTACGTCAACTTTTTACGCCGACATAATTAAAAATTAAAAGACGAGTAGCACAACTTGCTTTTTTAATTGACAGTTTGTCAAAATTGGTAATTAGTTGTAATAGCGTAGCCGAACGGAGAATAAGCTCCAAATGTCGTTAAAAAATTGTTTTAGTGTGTAACCCTAAAAATTTATAAATATACAGATGATTTCACACTATTTTTTGTTTGAAATATCCATTATGCTGCTGAAAGATTGTTTTTATAAAGAAAAGTAAAATTCAAACGCATTTTTAGCCCGTTACATCAAACTACAGCAAATTATTTTATTAACATTTTTGTAGTAATTCCATATTGCTAGCTGACAGACAAGAAGACAGTCACTTAAACCAGCTAAATTATGAAGTAGCTGATTTTATTTTTTTGCAAAAGTCGTGACTTATCCCATTGTGATGAGAGAATCATTTTCTGAGAATGAGCTCTTTCCATAAATTATAGTCTACATAAATTCAAACGATTGAAATATTTACAGGTGTTGTAATCTGCTATCATAATTTAATTCTTGGCATTTTCATAATCTATTTATTAAAAATTAACGTATTATTTATGGATTGTGCGAAATTTCTTGGTTAGAAAGATAAATACAACCAACGCCCAAATTAAAGGATGTATGTATTTTTCAAATCAACTTTTCTTCAATCTCTTATAATATTTGAATGTGTATATTTTACTTTTTGCTTGCTAAACGGATATCAATATGTCACTGCTGTAATTTCAAAATGTTTTATAAGTTTCAGAGAATAACTAATTTGATTCCCAAATTGTATAATTCTGACGCCATCAATAATAATTAAAAAAAATATTGAAAAAAGAAGGTAATCAGATACCAAAATTAAGCAGCCAAACATAACTTACTTGTAACCGTCTAAATGATTTATACCTTAATTTAGGTTATTTACTGATTTTAAGAATCGTCATCGTCAAAATATACAATAATTTTATTTGTTATTTTCCTTGTTGATTAATTCACTTATTAATTAGCCTCAATTAAAATAGTAAATTTTCAATATGAAAATATTGCTAGGGCTTGATCTTGATGATATAATAACATTGCAAAACCGGTCACAAAATAAGCTAAAGTAACACCCACATCAGTTTAAAATGCCTGATTTATTTAAGTACCATATAATGTTAAATTATTATTAGATTTTTATTTGGAGACCTAAATTATTTTTCATAAATCATTGAGAATTGAGTATTTTATTTTTTATACCTATGTAATTACAGATTGCAGTAATTACAGTAAAAATTTTAAGCAGTTCTAAATTCTTTAAAATATTGCCAATATTTATCAATTGAATAAAAATTGCTTTATCTGTCGGTGAATTTAAATCAAAAGTTGACCCAAAAAGTCAAATCTTGTTCCCATAAATATTTTAAATTTTATTTCCAATTATTCCATTTTAAACAACTGCATTTTGTTGCACAACATATTTCTTAGCATAATAGCACATACGTTTAGCGACAACAATTTCGGCTTTCAGCTTTTCATGATTAATAAGCAATTATGCATTTTTGCATAATGATAATTATAATAATTTATGAAAACAAGAGAATGCATAAAACGCAAGGGTGATTAATCAACTCCATATTTATAAAAAAATGTCGCTTTTAGTTTTAGTTTTTCTGTCTGTCCACATCGATAATAAAATAATGAAATAGTGTAGAAAAAAATGACCATTGATTTTGTCCTAGTATTTGAAGATGAGTTTGAGCTTATTAAGGGAAAGGACATTTTTCGTCGCTTGAACAGATTTTGTTTCCTCCTGTGACAATATCCTACATTAATTTTTGTCACTGATATGGGCATACAGGTAAATTATTCCCATAAAATATATTGAACCCTTTTCTTAAAAGCTCACAGGTGCCCTACACCATTTTGTAATAGGTAGGAAGACGTCGTCGAATTTCTCAATTTCTTGCCCTTTTGTCATCTTTTAAAATGTTTATTTCAAATTTAATTTTGGGTGTGCCAATTCCCAAAAAAGCTTTTGCATGCGAAAATAATTTTGTTAGCTGTCAAGATTAAATGTTTGCATTTGCAATCCATGTGGGTGGTAAATTGTTTTTGTGACAGTTTAAATTAAAATCGGAAGTTCTTTTTGGTTAAAAATGCGAATTAAGCAGATAAATAAATAGAAAGTATTTATTTATTTGTTTAAATATTTAATAGATTTGGGAATTTGGGAAATTGTCATTTACTTTTATGGACGAAATAAAATAATTTGCTTAACGCTAAGTGTTTATTTGTTGCTTCCTGTCCTTTAAAGGAGAATTGTTAACTTTTGCTAAATGCTGAATAATGAAAATTTGTTTGAAAATTGGCATCTTCTACATTAGAAATGCTAAATAAATGTTAAAGATTACTGACTGAGAAAATGCTTATGAAATAATTACAAAATATATTTTTGAAAAATTTTGAGAGAAAACAATTTTGAGTTTTTTATGAAGTTATTAATTAAAAAAATATATGTCTTCATTCCCCATAATAATAAAATTTTAGTATTTCAAAGACGCTGGATTGTTAAAATAATTAAAATTTGCA
>JAQIXN010000018.1:0-107274 GCA_034698145.1 Proisotoma minuta | reverse complement strand
ACGTTTTACGTACGTTTTACCACGGTTTCGGTCTTCCAAACGACATACATTTTACATGCGTTCTGTTCTTCCCGGGTAGTTATTCTCAAGTCCCATGTAAGGAGTTGGGTCATTTAATTTCTATTCCCTTTGAGATTTCCTACTTGTCAATTGAAATCAATGGGAAATGTGAGCACATATATAAACTCCGATCCAAACATAGAGACAACACAATACAACAACTACTTGATGATTATTACTCGTCCTATAGTCACTGATAGCTTCCTATCATCTCATAAAGATTGAAACTTGAATGCGTTTAGCTAAATATATATATGCATGTAAATTTTGCAGGATTATGCGGATCATTGAATCACATCTGAAAATAACTATTCATAAAAGATAGCTATAAATTATCTTCCCTCGGGTATTCTTCTATAGTGACATGCAGTTGTTGTTTGGAAATTGGTTAGGAAAATACTCAAGACTTTGTTGAGTTAAAGTGTTAAGATCATAGGACAGAGTCAAAGAGTTTGACTTTTGTGGGTGGCTTTCACTTGTGGGACGTTTGCTTCCTCTCACTCTCCATCTTAATAGCTTTCTCCTTAAGGACCACGCCTTGGTCTGCTCCCGTTTTTGAGGGGGATGTTTGTTGGGTGGGAGGTTCTAGGTCGGTTTTTCCTTGGCTTGTGGGGCATTGTACAGTGGCGTCGTTGGCTGGCTTGCCTTCGACTTGTTAGATTATGTAACTTGTTGGTAGGATGGCTCTGGGTGGTTGGTGTGAGGCTTTAAAAGCTGGTTCCCATGAATACTTGCTTGCTTCTTCTCTCATTCCCTTCCATTTTGATCGATTTTGTAGATCGGCCATCTCCCTCATGTTTAACTTGCATTTGGAGGCTCGGCTCTGTATAATACTTCCCTCAGCTTGGCGTATATATAGAGAGTGGTAGTCGGTCTGCTGGTTGGGTTTGTAATTGTACTGGGTCCGGGCTCAGCAGAAGAGGATTTGAGTTTGAGACTGATTTTATATTGAAGATGAAAAACTAGTCTTAAAAGTAGGAGCACTCTATAAAACAGGGAAAATTTTCTTCTTCTCATGGAGCACGTAAATTGCAACACTATCACCGCAAACTAACTAACTCCCATGCGTCACTAAACAACCACAATTAGTAATAATCAACAATGTTGGCGTAGATCCAATTGTTGGCAGCAGAACCGAACGAACTGATTGCAACAATCTTCCGAGTCCGGTGTGGACAAACAAACTTACGGGTGGTTATCTTAACTGACACAAGTAAATTCTTCAAAGTTAATTGTTATTTGTACTGATAACAAAGTGGGAACGCAAAGTGAAAGTTGGTCTGAATTTTAGTTGGTCATGGAAAAATATGACACTGACTTTTACAAGGACTCCATTTCTGTGACCTTTTCTCCAATCTCAAATTATACTCTTCATTTCAGCGAATGATAAGAAGGACAAAAGCAACAACTTTCTCCCGTCTTGTTGACGGATTCTAAAAGGGATATTCTGTAACAGTCTCAAATTATTTGATATATATCCATTATAGTGAGCTAAGGGTGTGAAGGAGTATAGAAAACAATTTGTGGAGAAAGATTATCTCAATCTATTAAAAAAACACATAAAGATGGGAAATGCGGCGACAAAAAAGGGCGATCCTGCAGAAAATGGTAAATTGATCAGAAACTTTCTCCCATCCATGCTTTCCATCAAAAGCTTTATACTTGTAATATTATAGACTAGAAATGCTTTTTATCTTCTTTAAAAAACCACGAACTTTTAAAACATATTCAATTAACTCTGAATTAGAACTACTGACTATAAATTACAAATATTACAATCATAATATTTTTTGCATAATAATCATCACAATTGGTCCATCTTTGATTTATTTCTCTGGAATTGTTTATAAAACAAATTAACCATAACAATTGTCCCTTCAACAGTTATCTAATCTGTAAATATTATTTAAAGAGTCAAGGACACAAGTCACAGGGTCATGAAAAAGGGACATTTACACATACAACATAAGATACACCTATAAACACACCTTCACAGCTTTATTTGTGTCACGTCATTTCATATCGCAATTCGTATCACAGTAATCCCTGTTGAACTTTTTTTGTTATTTTTTTGAGCATCACAAAAGAATGAAGCAGCATTTTTTATATAGATAGGTAGGAAAAGATAAGCTAAGCACGTTTTGATTTGATATAATTTCACCAGCGTATAAGTATATACATGTTTATTTAATCGGTGTGTTGTTTGATCTTTTTTTACATCTGGACACAATGACTAATTGAAATTTATTAAGTTAGTAGTTTCTATGGCAACGAGACATAAATAACTTTAAAAGCATGGAAATAAGAGAATAGCCGTAGAATGTTCTTTAAGGCTGTAAAAACTTCAAGTCTCCAAGTTTTATATTCAAGTGTCAGTTTCCCCAATTTATTTAAGACGAAGAAAATATCTCAAATTTCAATAGATGGATTTTATTCCTTGTGGAACATGTTTGTATAGCATAAAATTATTCATTGATTAGTAATTGCTGTTATCTCATATATTATTTGATCATGAAATTTTATCTCGCTATTATTCATTATTTTTTCCTTTAAAGCCATTAATGTAATTGCAGCCTCATTGTGTGCTTATTACGATCTGTTTTGTTTGTTTGAGTAGCGATATTTTACATTTTAAAAGTTGTCAACATTTAATCTACTACAGTGGCTGAAATACATACTAATTATATATATAGCCATAGCCATTAAATAGTAAAGCATTAGTCTAATACTGTTTGCAAAGTCAATGATAATTTCTGCTTTTCCCAATGTTTGTAAATCTTTGTTTTTCAGTCTTAAAAATATGTCATTAAAAGTTTAAAAGACAAGGGATCAATGTAACAAACAAAAATATGCTGGAATAAAAAATATTTGCGAGGAAACTAGCAAACTTAATAGGACAAGATAAAGTAAATAAGCAGAGCAAAAGGTCTGGAATATTTAAGACAAAAGCATCTCTTATTTATTATTTCTTTAGTTGGATGTTTTATGATCTTGTCTGTTAGGAATTTGTCGAGATTTTTTTTTCATTATTTACGAGATTTACTACTGACTGTGGGAGGCCAGACCAAGAATAGTATTAAACTGATGATGTAGTTTACACAGAAGGAAATTTTGCATTATAATCCGGTTGCATTTCACTATTTTCTCAAATGTGTTTTCCCTCTGATATCTCATTATTATTATTACAGAAAGGAAAGAAGTCAAACATATTTTTAGAACGTTCACTAAACACTTATAGTCTTATAGAAAAAGTGACAGGGATAATATGCCACTAACTTAACTTATAGTTCACCAAGTACAAGCCTCATTCACATGATGTATGAAGAATACTCTATCTCGAGAAGCCAAACGGGACATAAAAATAGAAAATATATAACACAGACCCATACCATTCTGTATATTATAATTTTCCCATATAAAAATCTTTATTCGTGGTTTAAAATACTAATTTTGTCACCTCATCTCTGTTGCTCCAGTGCTTATGGTTATTACAAAGGTCAAAGGATGTTTTATATATTGGTTGCTCTAAAAATTCAATCTGCTGTTATTAACTGACATCCTTTGCTCTGGATACTTTAGCTGCGTTCAATTAACCATTAGAAGAAGAAGAGAGCTCTGCTTACTGCTTGATGTAATTATATTACATCTATGCTATACTTGTTAAGCTTGTTGCAATTTCCAGAAGGAAGAACAAGTTAGAGAAAGAGCGATCACTAGCATTTAACAGAATGAATTGGAGCTGTAACGGTTAGCGTGCAAGATTAACAAGAATTGAAATGCCTGGAGTTGTTTTTTATTAATAGATCCAATTGAATCTGCCTTCGCCTGATCTCTTACATTATTATATATTTATATATCTGTATACTCATATTATATATGTATCTAATCCAAACCCCTTTAAATGTTGTATGTTATAAATGTTTTTGTGTCTTGCAAGGTGGTTCAAATCAACGGGCTCCAGACAGTGGTTAGTAACTTTTCGGAACATTTTATTTTTAGCTCTTTTATTCCAATATAGTTGTTCTCAAAATTTCATCTCCTAACAGTGGCAAATAATCACAAAGAGCTGGTTTTTAACACAATTTTTGTTATCACTCAAATAACGCATGCGACTCACTAACATTTTTTTAATATATATATTATTGTTGTTGAAAGTATGACTGGGAAGAACAAAGTTAACAATTAAATGCTAAACAATGCAACAGTGCCCACCGGCATAGTAGAGGACAGTCACTAACTGCTTAAGATCTAATAATTTAATTTACCGGAAGAGAGGATTTGCAGTATCTAGAGAAAAGGAGTTGTTTTAAGTATAATGAATGCGAATTAACCAACGAACAATCTACCTACGCAAAATATTATTATTGTACATATAAATATATGGATGATTTTTAATGATGGTCTGTGGCATTTGGATATCATATTGCGACATAGTTTCTCGTGTGTAACTCCTCTGCCCTGTTTTTTTTTTATTTGAATGAAGAAGAGAAAGTCGCTGCTGGCCCTGAGCAATGTTGTGGTAGAAATTAGGGAAAATGGAGGACTAGGGGGAAATGCATTTATATGAGGATTCTATGAGCTGGAAAATGTCGTAATCATGATGGTAGATAGATTGCAAGTAGGGCATCGTGATATTATGTACAGTTGTTGCTACAACAGTGGCACTTGATGATTACAACAATTTCTTCATGGTAATTGGCTGGTAATGGAAGGACTGGCAGTGGAGCTAAAAGCCCGGAGAGCAGAAGAAGAAAGCAGGGATGAATTCTCAGCTACTAAATCAGATTTTACGGACAGGATTTTATTATTTTATCTCACTACCTTATGAATTATTCACCAACTTTAAGTCTTGCAACTGTCTTGAAACCTCCTCTTTCTCTCTCTCTCTCCCAGTGCCAAAAATCAAAGAAAATCAAGCAGTAATATATAAAGTGCACTTGTGCGGAATTCTCTGATTGTTTTTGAAGGGGTTTCATTGTGTGTTTTCTCAACTAACTTTCACCTTTACTCAAGTGTCTATTGTTTAACGTCATCATTATCTGGATCCATTCACTCGAAAATTTTATGCAAGCCCTTTCTGTGACAGATAATGGTAATTTACAGCAAACTTGTTGAAGTTAAATAAATCCCCATTTACTTTATATTCCTTTGAATCTATGCATGATGTGGTATCATTTGCGTAATACCAAAGTCTTCTGTGCTTGTAAATGTCAGCCTCGTTTTCATGCCGTGGTTTCTTTAGTGTGGTTGCTGACTATCAATTTTATATATAAATATAAGGCAAGAGAAACACAGAGAAGGTTATTCCTTGATGATAACATCAGATAATATTTACCATTTATGTATTTGCTCAAACTATACGGTATATATATATATAAATATATATACACATATTGTGGAGAAGGGCAGGGGTCAGTCTGCACTTAAAGGTAGACTACATAAAATAGGAGGTCGTGAGGATGATGTGTAATTTTATTGTCCGTTTTAACGGTAGAAATGGCGAGTGTTTTACTGGCTGTCAGATTATTGTAATTGTATTGGATAGTTTCAATTTGATTGTAATTGCTGATGACGTTAAAGTTAATGTATTTTGTGGAGGAGAGAAAGAGAGAATTGGAAAGTGGTGATGGATAGTTAGTTCTCTCACTCTTTGTCATGCCTTTTGAAAGATACTCAGTTTGTATATTGTATTTCCCATTTCAAAATTTGTGGTTTGACATTCTAGTCACATTATTATTGGTGGTGAAAAGCAGACTAGTTTTCTACTTTCCACCAACTGCACTTTGTTTTCCATTTAAAAAATAATGAATAAATAGAGAGGTAAGGAAGGAAAGTAAATAGCAAATGTGGTTTTGCGATAAAGGATAAACGGATGCTGTTATGAAGTTCCCTGGATTATTATTTGGTTGGTGGCTTGTTGGTAGGAAAGTTTATTAAATTATTTTCCGAAAACTGTTGAGGGACATAACATAATGCAGGATGGAGTTTTGTTGGGTTATGAAATGATTTTACTTTCTCCTATAGCCACGGGATGTTGAGTGGAGGAAGAATTTGGCTGGTTCCACCTTTTCTTCTTTAACCAACAGTGTTTGCTTACTAAAGACATTTTTGTTTGCATGGTGAAAGGTATACAAAATGTAATGCTGCTGCATGTCCACAAAGCACTACAGTGTATAGTTTAAGCTGCCGTTGACTATCAGCAATCGATGTTAAACATTCCATTTTCCAAACCTTGACTCTTTTCCTTTACCAGAATGTTGGGAGTGGTGGTGGCCAGCGAGCGTATGGAGAAAGCAGCTATGTAACATTCAAATGCTCAAAGATCATTTAGTCCAATTGCCCAGCTTGGGGGAAAAATGGAAAAATATCAAAAGTTGTTTCATTCTCAAGGACAATTTTTTGTAGAAAGCATATTATCTTCGGATGCCCTCTAGGGTAGGAATGCAGATAAAGCAAAAGAACAGAGCCTTGTGGATATTTTATATTGGAGAAATATTGGCGGAATTAAGCAGAGTGAAAGTTGGAGTAAACTGAACAGAGCAGAAAATCACTTTCTCTTCATAATACCACTGCAGAAATGAGAAGCATTGATTGTAGGCAGAATATGATAGGGAAAGAGTAATGATTAGGGAATATATATACAACTCTCTTTCCAATGCTCACTCTCTCTAGATTACTTTTCCATATGAAAGCTTTTGTAATTGAATGAGTGTGCTTGCTCTATCAACTAAAAGACAGATGGCTTGACATTTTACACACTGTACCACTTTCCCCGACTTGTGGCCATCTACATAAATGTCTCATATGCCAACCGTTAAAATGGAAAGTCATGTACTTGCATATTACATGGAGTTAAAGCCAAAGGGAGAGAGACAATTGCAAATGGACAAAAAAAACAGAGTCTGTTTTTCAGTACATTCCACAGTGCACTCTGACCTTGTATATGTCACATTGTCTTAGCTCACTTTCACCAAGTGGCTCGTGTAAAATAATGATATCCTCCCTGTAAAGCATTTAAAGAAACAAGATGACAATATCGAGTAAGTGAGGAGGATCAATTTATCTGGAGAAAGTGAAAGGTGGTGGGTGGGTGAAAGGTGATGTGGAGTATGCTGAAGGTTTTTGTAGAGTCTGACTCATCTCCTCCTGGCTTGCTAATCCTTTTGCTACCAATCTCCTCTGCCGTGGGTAATAAGGGAGTTGTAAATACCATTTGGGTTTGCTATACTACATACTTCAAACCCTCATACTATGTAATATCCATTATATCCTTAGAATAAGTCAAGCCCTCAGACAAATGGAAAGACTCAAATTGAGAACTTTTAGCAGAAATTTGTTCCAAAGAAAAAAGGCTTGGACCTAAAATGCAATAAGCAATAATGGAATAAAGAATAGAAGTTGAAGACCTCTTTCTTTCTCTCTCTCTCTCTCTCTTTTCACCTGTATAAAGGGGAAAGGAGTCGCTTTGTCTGAAGTTGAGATAGAAATAGCCCAAGTGAGATGATGATGATGATGGTGGTGGTGGTCTTTAGGTATATATAAGTAAGTATAGAGAGTATATATAAAATAGCAACTCCATATTATATTTCATTTTCTTTTTAAAAAGAGTAGCAGAGAATCTTTGTTGTAGCAGACCTGTTTATAAGTTGTAAATGAGAAGGAATACAGATATTATATCTGCAGAGGCCTCTTTCACCAGAGCATTGTCGTAGGTGTGGTACTATATCGTGGCTATATTGCTATTATACAATAAATATATATACATTGCTCAATTTTTGATGTGAAATTCTTCTTTGATTTTGGCAGTGGTATAGAAGATTTGATCTGGTTGTGTGAACTGATGATAGTGTATGTTTTCACTGTGGATAGTGGTAGTAGAAAAGAAGCAGATACAACAAAGTCATATATTTCTCTGTCTCTTTTTCTGTAGTAGGCCAGAATTGTTATTGGCTAGAGTTCAAAGAAGAGTCTAATGGAAATTCACGTAATAGAAATTCATACTCATGTTCTTTGGGATACAAATAATGTTTGCTGGCTACAGATTCCGAATAATATACTTTGATAGAATATTTATTCCAAGGCAGACTCCGTTTACTGCCCTCACTTGCTTTATAATCATTTCATCTCTTCCCTGCCTCATGACGACAATTGACGTCTCTGTCAAACGGACTCTTTCCTCCACAGAGATGTCAACAACAACTCATTTTCAGAAATGTTGGTGGCACTTTTCTGCGAAAATAGCATTATGAGAACAACAGGACTGGCTGTCATGAGCGAATATTACTTTCTTTTCAAAGTGGAAACTCTAAAAGTGAGAGCAGCATATATAATCATAATACAACTTGGCTCTGAATATAATATCCCTTCTTTGGAATTAACTTGTAGGTAGCAGTAGTAGGTAAAAAAAATATGAGAGCTTTCAGGAACAGATCCCGATTGACTTTTAACCCTCTGTGTTCCTATTCCACGAAAATCAAAGCAAATAGAAACTTGTATAACCTCGTTCTCGGTACTGATTCATGTATGAAATTGTTATTTTTCTTCTTAGCTTCTAATAGAACCCTTCTATAATAACCATTTAAATTGTTTTGCTTTGAGGGTTTCACAACATCAATTTATTTGCAAGACAAGGAAGGAGACGCGTAGGTAGATGTTTGTAACAAATACTGACTGTGGTGGGTGAAATGAAGATATCTAATTTATATTCAGAGTGAAAATTTGGGGAAAGTCTGTGTTATACAAGCATCTCTATTAGTAGAGTGGATTGAGGATGAATTTGATTGCAGAAATCGCCATATGCGGTCTTGGCAAAGTTTCTCTGCTGTTAGTTAGTGTTTGGGCATGGATTTGAATATGGATGGAGTTGACATATCCTTTGATGGGAATCTAAATAAAGTAAGAGATAAAGGAAGGATACAATCTGAGTAATAGGCTCTCTCTCTCTCTCTGCCTTTTGTGATTTGAATTTAGCAAATGGATAATGTGGGATTTATGTTGGTGGGATGGAAGATGAGTGATAGTCCCCTGTCACAAATTTGAATCATTTGTCAGCTTTGCTTTCTCTCCATCAGATTCAACAAGATGCGGCCCTTCAAAAGCCAAACTCTTCTTGTGGCTCAATGCCTCGTAATATTATCCTCCATTTTCCTTCCAATCAATCCCCTTGCAAAATATTTGATAATTTTTTCCTCCTACAATATTGCCAACATTTCCTCCTACTGCTTCAAATTGCGTGTACAATGCTCCCATTTATTTATTAATACCAAGTAGCACCGGCAGCAGCTATCTCTAATGGCATAATTTTAATGTCTTCTCAATTTTGATAAATTATGGTCACGTTGAATACAGTCTGCGTGCATTGAAGTGTCCTGTTGCATTATGGAATGAATGAATTACATTTTCCCACTAGGGTTGGGTTAATACTTCTTGGACTGCCAAGAGGAATACTTTTTGTTATCATTATTATTTATTTGTATATACGTACGAGAGTTGTAGCGTGAGTAGGTATTTTAAAAAATTGTCAGATTGAGTCAGCTGTGAGGTCACAATTCATATTAATAATTGAGGATTGAAAGAGATCGTGCCTTGGCTTATGCTTTTACGTACATCTTGAATTATGTTGTGGTGGTATGTTTTCATTTAATGTTAATCTGCGAGGACGGCGGATGGTGAAAAAGGAGATCAGTCGCAGTCAAACCGCCCCGCACCATAAACCGTTTTATATTTAGATCGCCAAGAAACTGAATGTCTTGTAGTTGGTCAGAGACAACAACTGTGTGCATACTCTTAATATCAAAAAAGAGGCTTAATAATATCATTAGAGTGGCAGTAGTAAGTGAACCTGGCTGGATTCTCTTGTATCAAAAAGAGCCGTGGCTTGGGCTCTCATATTTCCGCACTTTGCATCAATGTGTTCAATTGTGTCTCAGTGTCAAGAGTTCTTTGTGCATGCTTTTAAATGTTGAATGTGACACCCAAATCCCCGTCAAATAAGGCAGCAATCAATAGGACGGAGAGAAGCATTAATACGTCCAAACTTGATTAGCTTCCCTTCAATTTCTAATTGTCATTCTATGCATTATCTATACATCTATCGGCCATCCATGTTCAAGTCACTCAATAATAATCTCCATAATACTTCACAAAATGACTGATTTGTGACAGTGTTAAACTCCTTTTGCCTCCTTCTTCAACGCTCCTCTCTTTTTAGCCAGCATGATTAAAAAACATCGCAGACGAAGGGAGTTGTGTAGTTAAAGTTTTCTTAATTTTCTTAGCATTTTTTAAAAAGTTGATTTCCGGAGAATCCAAGAGTATTACTGTATATAATCATGGCCGAGCCTAACAAAGATCCGGCTGACAGCGAAGGTGTGCAAATTTTTCTAAAAAAATCTCAACACTTTTTTACGCATTTAATTGTTGTGACTGTGAAGTGGCAATAATAATTGTTATAAGTTGAGCTTTGTTCCCTGGCAGTTGTAGTAGTCCTTGTGCTTTGCAGAGTGTTGTTGGTGATGTTTGCTACGTTAATTGATGTTGATTTTAATAATAAGGCTGAGGGTGAAAGTATTTGAGCCTTACTCATTTTTGTGTATTTTTGTATAGTTCGAGAGTGGCTGGAAAAGGCGAAGGAGGAGTTTGAAGAGAAATGGAGAAATCCGCAACCGGTAAGATTAGACCTCTTTTAATCGCGTGTCTTATTAATTTCCATCACTGGCTCACTTTTCTGGGAATGTGTGTCATTTATTAATTCGGCCACTCTATCTCACTTTCAATGAGATGAAAGGGATGCTTTTATATAGTTTCCACAAATTATTCCCCCAGGAGATTGTTGTTGCATTCTTATTATATTGATGTGGTTTCTTTGTTGGATAACAGACTGGAGCGACGCTGGACGACTTTGATCGGCTGAAAACGCTGGGGACGGGGTCATTTGGACGCGTGATGTTGGTCCAGCACAAGCAGACAAAGGACTACTATGCAATGAAGATCTTGGACAAGCAGAAGGTGGTCAAGTTGAAGCAAGTTGAGCACACGCTAAATGAGAAAAAGATTCTCCATGCAATCAACTTCCCCTTCCTGGTCACCCTAAAGTATCATTTTAAGGTATGATCCCTTTGTTTCATCTCCAGTCATGGGATGTGTAATGTGAAAATAATTGGGTAACCAGTAAAATGCCTTTGTGGAATCCAATTTGGATTTGTGGTACAGTGACAGCATGAATGAACTTTATTTTAGGACACGACCAACTTGTACATGCTGATGGAATACGTTAATGGCGGAGAAATGTTTTCACATCTACGAAAACTAGGACGATTTAGGTGTGCTATTGATTTCCTCTCTAATGAAATATTGTTTCACATTACAGGACAATTCCAATCTATACATGGTACTAGAGTATATCCCAGGAGGTGAGATGAGATGTTTATTTTGATCTATATATCCTAGAAAATAGTTTTATATTTAAAGAATTAAACCCTGAAAGGAAATCTCACTTTAGAACAACACGGTGCTTGTTCTTCTTATTGTCAAATGACATTTCTAAAGATTACTTAATTAATTAACTACAATTGAACTTTATAATTGGAAATTTTGAGTAGAGAAATGTTGAGTTGAGTGAAGAGAAAATTAAATTCCTCGTCTTTTCTCTTCCACTTCAGGGACAATGAAAAGAGCCATTGAACTATTACTAATACATATTTGCTGTTTAACCTTTTACAGGGGAAATGTTCTCTCATTTGAGGAAAACAGGTCGTTTTAGGTAAGAAAGGGCAACTCTTCAGCATGCCCTTTGTAGACTACAACAATTGTAGAAAGTAGATAGAAAGTAGTTTTGCTACAAGTATTTATTTACTTTGCCTGTTTTGTTTAAGCTGACACTCTTTGATTTGGTTGAAGATAATAACTGACTTTGTAGAAAACCTCTTGAGTTATCTTTCGAGTTACCTTTTCAAGTAGCTTGTGTATAACAACAACTTTTGCATGTTTCATATTATTGCCAAATAAAACACTTTCTTTTTTATTTCCCATTGATCCAGAAAAAGAGCCATCGTTGGCTAGCCAATTATTACCTCGTAATTTTTTTGACTCCCACAAAAGCGATTACTTTTTATGGTGCAGTTACATTTTGAGTTTGTTTCCTGTTTCCATATAACTTTTTGCTTTCTGTAAAGTTGGCAATATGTACAGTTGCTCAAATCCCTTTCAGTGAGTGACGTAAATTCCGGTCATCACTATAAATCCTACCAGGAATGGCTTTTCACAGAATTGCAAAGATACGGCTTTTCATTTAGCCCTAACTGTACTTTGCATCATAAAAATTAGTAGCCTTGTATAACATTGGAGAAAGTAAGGGCTGCTGTGCTGTGAGCCAGAAACAGAGTATATAACAGAGGATGATTCTCCTTCTTCATCCATCTGCTCATTTAATGTCACTTAGTATTTGTACCCATACGCGTGAAAATTTTCTGGGATAATGCGGAAAATAAATGAACATGTAGAAAGAGAAAGCATGTATCTAAGTATATAGTGCTCGTGTTTTCAAGCGTAGTCAAACTCGATGTTTTTGGCTTGTGTTAATACAGTAGTGTAGTAGTAGCAAGCAACAATTAGTTATGCACGTATGTACGAATTTAATACATGAATTTTTCAGATTCTTCTTCAGAATGCCCTCCGTAGTTGCCAATGCTAGATGCATGTTGGAATGGAATTTGTCCTGTAGTTTTGTGCTTTGTTGTAACTTAATTTGTTGTGCTTTATGATTCTAACATCTAATTTTAATGTCTGGATGCTTTGTTTTTTTTAAACAGTGAACCTCATTCACGATTTTATGCTGCCCAAATAGTTTTGGTATTTGAGTATCTTCACTACCTTGATTTGATCTACCGGGACCTGAAACCCGAAAATTTGCTGATTGACAGCCAAGGATATATTAAGGTATGTTTTACAGAAGGATGAAAATTAAGATTTTTAACTGATAATCATTATTTTTTTTTGTACTTTTGTTTATTAGGTGACAGACTTTGGATTTGCAAAGCGTGTGAAGGGTCGGACGTGGACATTGTGCGGAACACCGGAATATCTCGCTCCCGAAATTATCCTCAGTAAAGGATACAATAAGGCTGTAGACTGGTGGGCTCTGGGCGTTCTTGTTTTTGAGATGGCTGCTGGGTATCCTCCTTTTTTCGCCGACCAGCCCATTCAAATTTACGAGAAAATTGTGTCAGGCAAAGTTCGATTTCCTTCTCATTTTTCTAATGACTTGAAAGACCTTCTTAGAAACCTTCTTCAGGTATGCATTAAATGCTCTGTAAATAAATCAGTTAATTAAGATGGAAAATGAAAAAAAAAACTATGGCTTTCTTTCAGGTTGACTTGACCAAACGATATGGTAATTTGAAGAATGGCGTGAACGATATCAAAAGCCACAAATGGTTTTCCACAACAGACTGGATTGCCATTTTCCAGAAAAAAGTAAGTTATGAAAAATATATTAGTCATACAATTATATATTATTAGTCATAAAAAATGATGGTGAAAGCAGAGACAAAAAGCTATCGATGTATAATTGTGTATATACGTATAAGAGAGAGAGAGATACAACTTTTTTTAAGTCATCTTTTATTCATACAACAGAGTTTATTTTATAACAATTTCTTTTCTCTTCGAATGTCGTTTTTATTTTAAAAAATATATATAATGTGTAATAATCAGGATCAAGCGCCTTTAAGGCCGAATGTTCGTCACCCAGGGGATTCTCGTTACTTTGAGCCTGTACCAGATGACGAAGATACTTTTAACATTTCGGTGGAGGACCCTTTTGGAAAATATTTTGAAGAGTTCTAGTTGCATGTTTTATTCTAGTAAATACTTTACTACCATAATTACATGTTTTTTCCTGGGGAAAATTGCTTTCAATATGCAATACATGTTTTCGAATATTGACGGGGATAATATGTCTGTAATTCGTTTCGTTCAATATAAATTGTTGTTTAAAATTGTGACCCTGAAATTGCTATCAACTATTGTCAAAAATAAGGAAAGAAAGACAGGAAAAAGTTGAGCTGAAACTTATAAAATTCATACGTCACGCAAAATGTTGGCTATAAAGTGTCTGCTGTGATGATGATAGTGATATCATATAAATAAATGTAGCTTGGGACTATGCCTTGTTTACACCACTAAATGTGTAAAGCTCTAATTTGTATTTGTGCACTAATCTATATTTATTTTATTTTTTTAAAGGTGGAAGCTCCATTCATCCCTAAATGTAAAGGATCTGGTGATACGAGCAATTTCGATGATTATGAAGAAGAAGTGCTCCGTATCTCATCAACTGAGAGATGTGCAAAAGAATTTGCAGACTTTTAAGCTTCTAAAATCAAAACTTTTTTGAAGTCAACTTTATGCATCCGATTTAGGAAGTTCTACGTATTTAATTAAATAATAACAGTAACAGTAAATCTAATCTTCGCACTTCGATGTAGTTTTATAACAGAGAATCTGCCCTGTAGAAAGCCGATCAGTCATTCATTGTTGTCGGCTTCATAAAAAATCTGAGTTTCCTTTCTAATCATCACAATACTAAGGTTCTGTAATTGCGGACTCACTTAGCGTCCCCTCGATTACAATTTGAGCTAATAATCCCGCATCTAATATATAAAACCAACTGTTATAAAAACCTCATTATCAGCAGAACCATTTTTAAAAGATATACTAAAGAGCGACTTAAGACTAATTGTCAGCCATTAGTGTTTCCTCACATTACAAACAAATATCTAGTAGACTTCATATGATTATTATATTGCTATGATTTGTTTTTATCATTAATTATTGCCATTCAGACCTTCAGAGGCCAAAATGATAGTTTATTTTTTGTTTGTATTTATAGCAAAATATATATAGTATAGATTATTATGTGTGCTTACCAAATGTGTCGTGTTATCGAACTTAAACATTGTTCGATTATGGGTATAAAGACACGGACAACTTTTCCAATTTCATTAAGGTGCTCATCCAACCAAATTACCAATCCCCATCCTCAACAATTAATTTTGTCATTCAAAGTGATGGCAGTTGATCTGCAAAAAAAAAAAACAGAAGGTAGGGTGGAGACAGATTCAGTTTGTTCATTTCTCGTGCTATATACATACAAATTCTGTGCATACAAAATGACTTTGATCAACTGATGCAAACCCAGTAGTGAGCTAAGTATTACTGATACATGTATAATTATTTAATAAGTTGGGTGAATGTATGTGTATTTAATGTATATCATCTTAATATTATTGTCATGATTACGTGTATTTAATTAATTAAGATTAAGGTTAATAGTTTAAGTAAGTCTAGGACAAGTTAGCTTGTGGACAAAGATTAAGACTCTGCCAAAGATGCCGAGAAAAAAAGCGAGTCAAGTGAACAATCAATTGAACTTTCCAGTTCCCTAAATTATTTTGACGATGGAATAATCAATAATATAGTTAGATTTAAGTGTCATAATGTTCTGAATCCCATTCTCTAGAGCTTGATGTGTGACTGGTTATAATTGATTAAGTGTGTGATAGTTATGTACTACCCATATGTATAACCATACAATCATTTGAAGCATACATAATCATATTGCAAACTCATTTTTAAGTCGTTTTGCAATATTATCCAGAATGAGTGTTGAGGATATAGGTTAATAGATAATTTACTCCAGTACTACTAACTAATGTGGATACTTAGTCATTCGTCGATTTATGTGGTAGTTTACTGTTATATTGTATGTTATTTTTAAAGAAGAAGCCGCAGCCTATTTCATAGCTCTGCTCTTGTGTCTAACCATTAATTCCTCTTTTGAAAAACAAGATGCTTCCTCCGTTCCTCTTGGTTGTAGGACATTAAGTTTTCCTCATCAGCTTGTACACTCAAAGATATAAAGGTAATGGTTGTATTTCGTACGTGACTCCAGTTAACATTAAAAACCTATTTGACTACAGGAACCTATTTTTGTTGCTAATATCTAAGACAATGTATGTAATTCTGTTAATCCAGTTGCTAATAATCTACCTATATATATATATAAATATATTATGTATGTATAAAAAGTGTAATTGTCTTTGAACTATCCACCTGATGTTCCATCTAATGACGATCCTTACTTATTCCGAACAGAGTAAATGTATTAGCATGTAGCGAGTGAAATGAACGTGCGTAATGAATTATTACTATTATATGACAACAACTATCATTGTTTCTTTATTTTGCATATTTCTCATCTGCATATTAACCCATCATCCAGTAACATCCTTTATATTTTCTAATTCATATTATAAACGTTAAAATCATTTTACTTTATCTTAAAAATCGTACAATCCTTGCATTTTTTCATAATGTAAAATTGGCAAAAATATTTAGTTTCGTTCTTGACAATAGCATTAATTATATATTTGACTAAAAAAAATAATTATTCCTCTTCTTTGGTATTACACATAATTAAATTTAGTCTGCGTGCTCTCTGACAACAGAGCCAGATTTTCTCACAAGTTCGTCAACATATTCTTCCCAGTTAGAAGAAAATGCTTCGAAAGAAAATTTGTCCATAAATCTTTGCTTGCCAGCTTTTCCTAGTTGCTCTGCAAGTTTCGGTTCTTTTACGATTCTTCCCATTGCCACAGCAAAATGAGAATCCGTTGCAGGACATAAAAATCCAGTTTCGTTATCACAAACAGTCTCCCTTGGTCCACCAGAATTTACAGCAATTACAGGTTTTCCCATATACATTGCCTAACAATTCAATAACACATTCATTAAAACCCAATACTTGGTCAAGAAATTGATTATAGATTTCAGGGAATTTTACCTCAAGGGGAACGATTCCAAAGTGCTCATTGGAAGGTGTGTAAACTAAAGCTGAACAAGAAGCCAAAAGTTTGACTTTAACATTATCTTTAGGCGACAATACGAATGTAACGTGATCCACCACTCCTTCGTCAGCTACAATCTTTTTCAATTGGTCCAAATACATGACACTGGATTGTAATCGGGGGTCATATCCGCCAGCAAGAACGAGATGTACATTGTTCCACTCGTCCTCGCTCAGACAAGTTCTCAATTTTTCTGCAAAATAATTTTTATTTTTATTGGCTCATGGAAAGTTTTTTTTTTTTAATAGATTGGCTTACTGAGAGTTCTAACAGCTAGTGCAATATTTTTCTTTGGTTCAAATCTGTTTATGGAAACAAAAAGAAATTTTGCAGGTGGAATTTCAAGCTTGATCTGTTGTTTGGACATGATACAATCATCAAACAATTTTGAATTGATTGAAGGATAAAGCACATCTGGGACAGTGTGTAATGATGTAAATGTTTCTTTGAAAATGCCTCCTATTAAATAGTTTTTAAAAACAAACAATTAAAAACTCATGTTTGAATATTAAAAACAGAAATAAAATAAAAATTACTTGTAAACTCGCTATTAACAACTATTTTGTCGGCAAGTCCAGTGGTGAATTCTTCTATGGCATCCAATGGTTTTCGATACAGCGATTTCAAGGTTGACTCTCTAGTGGCTAATAGTTGATCAGGGAAATGACAATAGAATAAAATTTTGGGGAAGTTAAAACACGGCATAATTTTTAGGAATGGAATACAAGCCGAGACCTATAACAAAAGGACATTTAAAACAATTATAAAATGTAATAAAAATAAATTTAATAAAATACCTGGTCACAAACAATGACTTGAGGCCTTTTTGACTTTTGGATGCTAATTGATGAAATATAAACAGCTATCAAACTCATTTTAAAATATGCAAAAATAGCAACAAGAAGTCCAAAGAAACTTCGAGGAATCATCTGTCCCACGGTCACCACCTAACAACCAAACATAATTAACTTTTCATTGTTTCACAAAATATAAGTATTAGTGATACCTCAAGAGTGCCATCAGTGGTTTCAGGGAATGCGTGGTTCTTGTCGTGATAACCGGTGTAGATGGTGACCCGGTGGCCCCTCTGCTGTAGACCAACTGCCGCGTCCACTATCAACCTTTCCGCACCCCCAAGACCAAGGTCGGGGTGGATAAAGGCCACACGAGTCTAATAATTAGCCATAACTTATGTATTCTCTCAACCTTTAAATAGTTTCCATTTAAAACAACAGAATCAATTACCTTGTCAGTTTCAGTGGCCATGTTTTTAGATAAATGGCTCTATCTATTCATCAATTAAGAGGGGAACAGAAGTGGTCAAGTCAGGCAGGGTCCAGGTGTCAATGTCAATATGACGAACTATTATGGATTTAGTCCAACGCGCTGCCTATGTATACACAATACCCCACGTCGTACTTACATAATCAAAGTTATGATGTGTCATGTGTCGTCTCAAAGTCAAATTAGGTCATCATGCTCCATAGATATTACGTGATAGGTCAAATATTGTGGACCCTCTTTGATGTTTCGGCAAGAAAGATATTTTATGGCATGCAACAAATATTATTAAATAGTAAAAATGATGGTTTGGTTCTTTCTAATAGATAAGAAAGAAACATTCGATACAAAATGACAGCTTATCACGAGACAGATAACTGACTGCCACTATGTACATCTGACATCTTGGAGATGAATAGAAGTTAAAAAAAATCACAGAAACAGGAGCTGAGATTAATTGGTAGGGGAAATTTGAGAAATCTCAATTTCCTCAAATTTTAGCATTTGAGAATTTCCTTCAACAAAGCAATTTAGAGTGGAGGAGATGAGTGTTAAATTAATTGTTCACATCTCATCCCAGTTGCTGGTTGTTGCTGGAGGATTTGGGCTCCCAGACTTGACACTGTCATTTCACCAGATTGGTCATAAATAATACTGTAATAAGGAAAAAACCATCGAGGTCAATTACAACGCTAGCAGCAAAGCAAGCCTTTGACTGGTGCTTTCAGTGTCAACTTGTAATCATCATCATCCCACTTCACCATGCCTTACTTTTAACTATACAAAATGCGAGAACCATTAAGTCTCTTCATTCATTATGTACCTATACTTACTCATTTTCACCCATTATAAATGGATACTTACACTTTTCGTTTGGTAAAATGCTGAGGCTGCCAACATTTTCTTTCTAACCTGAAACCATTTTATTAAATATAAAAATGAAATCTCAGTCAATTATTTCTGCATATTGTGTCATTTAAATCCTCATTGGACTGTCAAATTCTAAGATTTATCGCATCCTTGTCTACGAATTTATAAGAATTGGACTGATTTGGTGCAGACGGGGTTTGGAGAGGCTAAAGCGGATTAGAGGGAAGGTTAGTTGACGCAAAAGCGGAGGCTAATGGGATGCAATATTTAAATACTATTGTAAGGCGTCGGGAGAGAAGACTCTTTGCGCTTGTTGGGGTGAAAGAAAGGAAGAGGACTTGCAAGAAAGAGTTCAGTCCTTGGGCAGAAGGCAACTGTTGCTTTCTCTCCGCCGCAGCCCTTCCTTTCACCCTTCCTCAGGTTAGTCTCACCTTCACCATCATATATTCTTATCATCCAATTGTGCATGCATGAGCTAATTTAATCCTATTGTCAATTTTAAATACATGTTCCATGTGCTTGTTTGTAAACTATGTAGATGGGAAAGATTTTAGCTGGGGAATTTATACCAGTAGTTGGATATAAATAATCTCTCTTCTAAGTATATATGCAAAAGCAAAGGGTGTGTTTTACAAATTGTAATATAACACAATGAACAATTTGACCACCCTGCAATATAGCGTCACAATTATAAATCGCCCTTTGTCCAAGACCATTATTAATATATAGAAGCGTTGATCGCGAGTTCGCTCTTCTATGAATTTAAATAGTGGAAAGTAGATAAATAAAACATTGTATGTATACTGTCTATGAGCTTCCGTTGGTTCCGGACCTATTGCTTTACACCCAGTTTGTTTCCAGTATAAACCCCAAATCCCACTGTTTCGTATCATTGGCACTGTAGCAGATCGTGGTCATCGACAACCTTCTGCGGTACGCTACGGTTGAGGTAATAAATAAAATCCCCACAGTCCACGACAAACAACAACAACGACGACTTGTTTAAAAATCCTTTGGGAGTTAATATTATTTTGAAGAGTAATGTAAATATTTTGTTTGTGGTTAGAATTAGAACTCCATTTGTGTGGATCCTTTAAAAGAGAAAATAAAGAAAGAGGCGTTGATTTAGTCCAAGTGAAAGTTTGATGTACAAGTTGAAGTGATTTACGTCAAGATTTGTGTTGTTTCTTTGAGTGAAAGGAAAATAGAGGGATCTTGTTTAAAGCAGCCATTAGTTGGAGTGGAGTCATTCATTGGTGGCTGGAGAGTAACAGGTCTTTTACACAACTCATTTCCCTTTTCCCTACTTTTCCTGTCATCCTGTCACTTCTTTCAACGCCCGATTTAAGATGACATATTCCTTTAAAAATCATTGATTTCTTATTACCTCATTTCTAACAAACCCTTTGAAAGGCATGCATGAATTTCTGTCCATATTTTTCAAAAACAAGAAAAACAAAAAAAAGTAGTAATAGTAAATACGTGAGAGGAGTGGGGATTTGAGACATTGGCATTGACAACCCTTTTCCCAACACTCAATTGTACAAGTTTACATTTAAAGTGATCATTTCCTGTCTGCTGGTTATCTCCAGCTCACAATGTCGATTGATGCATCATAAAGTTTGGGAATAAATACCTCCGTATCATACTTTCTTTTGCTTTTTACAAGTTGTTGTTTTATAAGTTTGATGAAAAGAAAAGGGTCAATTTCTCAAGCCATGTGAATAAATGTGGGTTTGCGAGTGGGAGATAGGAAGGATGCGATAAGTTTTGGTTGAATTAAATAGAGTGGAAAGTATAGATTTGTTGATGATAGTTGTGCTTTGTGGTGCGATGGCTGGATAGATTAGCATAATGTTCCATTGTGTCTATTCACTGGCTGAGGGAGGGCGAGACAGACAGGGTGAGAATTATGAGATTCCATGTCGCACTGATTGTAATTGAGAAGTGTGGCTGCTGGTTCACTAAATTTAAGTATGTGGACTTTTTTTGAAGTGTCTCCCTTCCACAGTATGATGTCTAATCATCATGGAATCATAAAAATAATCAGTCCGTCTCTCAGCTTGGGCTAGATGATGAGAGTTGATGAAATGATACATGTGCAAAATCTAAGTCTAATGAGGATGTAGTCAGTGGTGGCAATATGTCAATGATCCCTCTCATCATTCATTTCTCCACCAAGAATATTTAAAATTCGACACGTACATCTTTAAAATAAATATAAATTGCAGCCACTTTCAGCCAACCCTAAGATGCAGACTTGGTTAATTCCAATAAATTCAAACTGAAATTCAAATAAAAGAACTTCCTCATTTCATTTTTTAAAAAAAGATTTTTCGTATTGTAATATGAAATAACAATTATTTAGGTGAAAATGAAAAAGGAAAACACTCGTAAAAGTAATAATCCGTAAGAGACGCAATTTAACTATTGGATTCGGATTTAGCAGGGAACTGGGTTATTTGGCTTAACATGTGTATGCTGCAAATTGTGTGTCAAGTGACATCAAGTTGTAGTATTACATAAAACAGAATGCTGTGTAGTGAGATAATACTTTCCAATGTTATTAAGAGTCTTTGCAATTAGTTATCGTCTCAAGCTGAATGTCGAGCGTCTTTTGAGTAAATTAGGCAATTGGTGATACACAAATAAAATATGGTTTGCTTGAAGTCTTGCGATAAATTGAAAATTCAGAGTTTGTCTGTTAACACGCCGATCTTTCTTTTTCTGTATACAACAACAACAACTCTTATTTTGTCTGTTACCAACGTGCTTGCTCATTCATCATATTTATTTATATGATACAGTATGCATTCAATGAAGATTATCTGCAAATTAACTAAAACAAACTTATTTTAAGTAAACTCCTTTTAATAAAATTTATGAATACAAGACGTGCTCAAAGAGGAAAATAATTAAAGCGTCAAGATATATGTTTGATATGTTTAAATAAATTCAGTCAAAAGTTGGCACTGACTTTTACATTTTATGAGAATTTTATGAGCTCTAAATTTTTTTAGAGTCAACACACTTGAGATTATTTAGACGGAATGTTATGTTGGATTTTGAGACTGATTATTGATGGATTGAGGGGGATAAAAGGTCGTAGAAATTTCTTGTTGTAATAAAAGTGCAAGAAGATATCATTGTCAGGAATCTGAGAACAGACATAGCGAGAAGTGAGAGTACTCACTGGACGATGGGCATAATTGACGCTTCCGCAATTTAAACGAGTAGTAGTGGTGGTTGATAGAGAAGGTCCACTACTCCATAGATTTCACGAGAGATGCAAATCGTCCTCGAAGTTGTCAACTGCTCCTCTGACTCGTCTTCAAAAATAAACTTGTAAAAACCATTGTCATTCTATTTGTGAGGTGGCAGAGGCCAAGGGCCAAGTGATTCCACGTGTTCCCCCAACAATACAAGTGCCTATGGGGAAGAGGCCAAGGGGACATTTATTATAGTGTACAAAAAGTTTTATTGATCTCATCGTCTGTCTGAGGGGAAGAAAGTTGAGGCAGTAAGTAAATGATTGAGAGAGTAATTGATGATAAGGGTGAAAGTTGTTGTTGTTGTTTGGGTGAGATAAAGAGACCGGAAATTGAATGTGTTTGTCTCTTAGCCTGAGTTTGCCGTGAGATGAGCGAGAAGTTGTCGGGAGATAAAGGATTTACAATGGAAATGAATCAATTTGGAAGTGGAAATGATTCCTCACCTAAAGTAAGTAATGCCATTGCTGCCCAACTTAATGAGGAGCAGGGAAAAGTGGCTTCCGAGAAAGATGTCCCCCAAAGAGGAGTTTGGTCATCCAAACTTGACTTTATTATGTCCACCGTCGGTCTCGCCATCGGCCTGGGAAATGTTTGGAGATTCCCTTATCTCTGCTACAAAAACGGCGGTGGTAAGTCACTAGAAATACAATGCATGTAGAATAAGCTTCTTAAACAGCGTCCTAAATACTATAGTCAAAATGATGACGCTCTTCTTCTTCTTTCTTTGTCAGGTGCGTTCTTGGTCCCCTATATCTTGACAGTAATTATGGCTGGTATACCCATGTTTTTCATGGAACTAGCCGTAGGTCAATTCTTAACAATTGGAGGTCTCGGCGTTTGGAAAATTACACCTATTTTCAAAGGTACACATACAATGTTCAAGTCTCACAAAGAGAGAAAGAAAATCTCATTTTGTTACATTTCTTTCTCAGGTGTGGGCTACGCTGCGGCTGTCATGTCATGTTGGATGAATGTCTACTACATTGTCGTCTTGGCTTGGGCCATATTCTATTTCTTCATGTCATTTAACACAGGTGAGAATTCCAAATACAATAACAATTGTGTCAGTAGCAAAGACTCTCAGCAAACTAGATATGCACAGTCAGAAATTCAATTACGAATGCCAATCTTATTTAATGTCACTGATGCCACTCAAAGCCATTTACATCAATATTGGGCTTTTATGTAAAAGAGAAAGCAAGATTGCATTTATCGTATTCATTTGAACACAAGATTGGCTTTCTCGCTGCCTGCTAAAAGAATGACTTGTTGTTCCATGTTTTATTTTATAGAATTTAAAACTATACAAAAATATTACAGTTTTGCCGTGGAGAGATTGTGGAAACTCTTGGAACACCCAACTTTGTTTGAATCGGTCATTCAAAAGAGACGAATTCTGCCATAATACATTCATCAATGGCGTCAACACTACCGTTTGCACTGTAGGCAATTTGACTCTCCCAATCAAAAATTTTTCGGATCCCGTCAAAGAATTTTGGACGTAAGTTAAATGGGAAATGTTCAGTTATGATGAGATGTTAATTTTTATTTATTTATTCTCATCGCAGTAAACGAGTATTGGATATTTCTTCTGGAATTGACAATCTTGGGGAAGTTCGATGGGAGTTAGCAGGGACTTTGTTGATTGTGTGGATCATGGTCTACTTTTGCATCTGGAAAGGAGTCAAATGGACCGGAAAAGTTGTCTACTTCACTGCCCTTTTCCCTTACTTCCTTTTGACCATTCTTCTTATCCGTGGTATCACTCTTCCTGGAGCATTTTTGGGGATCAAATTTTACCTCAGCCCAGACTTGTCAAAATTGGGAGATTCTCAAGTGTGGGTGGACGCCGTCACTCAAATTTTCTTCTCTTATGGATTGGGTCTTGGAACTTTGATTGCTCTCGGATCTTACAACAAATACAATAACAACGTGTACAAGTAAGTTATTCCCTCATAATGATTATTAAATGAATTCTTTGACCAAGTAATCAAGTAACTCATGAATGACAATGATTCGATCCTTCATCCTCGCAATATGATGAATCACATTTTTGTTAATTCACTAGGGACGCATTGATCGTATGCTGTGTCAACTCTTCTACCAGTTTCTTTGCTGGTTTCGTTATCTTTTCGGTTGTCGGATTTATGGCTCATACACAAAATAAACCCGTGGCAGAAGTGGCAGCTTCAGGTGGGTGGAAACTCATCCATTTTCTGTCTGCATGCCATATAAAAGTAAACCTTGTCCGTCATTGTCATAATCTTTTTTAGGTCCTGGATTGGCATTTTTGGTCTATCCTTCTGCCGTATTGGAACTTCCTTGGCCATCGTTTTGGTCCTGTCTTTTCTTCTTTATGCTGTTGTTAATCGGATTGGATTCCCAGTTTTGCACCCTTGAAGGCTTCATTACAGCCATGGTTGATGAGTGGCCTCGACATTTACGGCCTCGAAAGGAAATGTTTATCGCGGTTGTGTGTATCGCGTCCTATCTTGTGGGATTGGCATGTGTTACAAAGGTACTCGCTCACTTTTCCCCAATTTCTCATTTTCTTTTCGACTGTCTTTATCAAGGATTGCTTTATTTATTATTTAATTATAATGGACAGGGCGGAATGTACGTGTTCCAATTGATTGATTCGTACGCAGTGAGTGGTCTCGTACTTCTCTGGGTCATATTCTTTGAATGTGTTGCTTTCGCCTGGGCATTTGGAGTCAACCGATTTTATGAAGCTATTCGGGACATGATTGGATATTACCCAACTGGTTGGTGGAAGTTTTGCTGGGTCATTTCAACTCCGGCAATTTGCTTTGTAAGTTTTCAACAATGATTTCTCAATACTACTTATGTAATGCATATTTATTTTTACTTGTACAGGGAGTATTCGTCTTCAACATTATCCAGTGGTCAGAAATCAAATACCTTGATTACCGTTACCCATGGCCAGCCCATTTGTTTGGATGGTTCTCAGCATTTACAACAATGATCTGCATTCCTGCATATGCCATTTGGATATGGCGCAAGACCCCAGGAGATTTCCAAACGGTAATGCTTTGTCCATTTAAAATACAATCAAGTGGGAATAATTAACTAATTAATTGTTTCCATTAGAAATACAACTTGTTAGTAAGACCTCAGATCAATTTGGAAGACATCAGGGGGCCAGGAACGGCACTAACGTCAGATATTACAACACTTTAATTCTCTTAAAAAACGTATCATGCGTCCTCCTCCTCTTTGACTCTGTGTGGTACATAAGTATTGTTCTGTAGCCAAATTACAGTAGAAATTAAATGTTTAAATGCTTTTGAATAAGTCAATCAGTGCACATGTAGATAGGTTAAACTTAAAATGTTCATCTGCTAGGTTATTATTGGTATGACTCTGTGAGAAAAAGTTCTTAAGTATATAGTTCTTACATACTATCTACCAGCTTTCTTTCTTCTTTCATTCATCTAATTATACAAAACTAATGATAATAATAATATAATTACTAAAAAATAGTCTTAGTTTTCCTCTTCTCTGATACATCTAGTTGTTAAATTAGAATGTTAGTTCATCAATCATTATTGTAATATTTAACTTAGAATATACTCTAGGGTAAAACCAACGCACGATGCAAAAAGAGTGCGAGAGACAATCCACAATTCTTCCACTTTTACTCGAGTTATATTAATTAGACACACGGAGACGTTCCTTGTTAACGGGCCTGTGCTATTGTAATGCTCCCAAAATATTCTGTACAAACTATTTTAATAGTAACGTATTTCTTTTGTAGATATTAGGGATGCAATTAAACTAACTAGATACACTAACTAGATAGTCGTAGTCTTTCTTTACTATTTCTGCTGCCACTTGTTGAGTTACTTAAGCCACTTTTACTTTCTGTTTTCTCTCCTAATCTCTAAATATATATAATATATAGTACTAACAACTAATAATAATATTAACTCTTTCTCAATTTCTCTCTTTTCTGTCATAGTTGTATTGTAGCGAGCTAGTTACATAAAAAACGTAGCATTTCAAAGCCGATCGTGATTACTTATTAGTAAACTTAGTGTTTCAAGTTTAAGTGTGTGAAAGTAGAGTGAGTTGAATTTTCGAGTTATTTATAATATTATCTAGATAACATAATTATATACCCCTTCCTCTACTTTTGTGGTGGTGGTGACTCGTCTTTTTTGGTTGTGAATGTTTCTTTGAGAATGCTTACATATTGTCCTGGTCTCATTCTTCCTAAATAATTAAAGGTTTTTTGTGTTGCTTTTCTGAATTATTTTGAGAAATACTATTTAGTTAGAAAATAGGCAGTGCTAATTAGTCCAGACAAAAAAAAAATATTTAGGTTAGAAAGTGCAAAGTTTTTTGATTAGTTTAACCACTTTGATATTTAATTGCCGTAGATTTATTATAATTGGTACTGTTACGTCGTCGCTTTTTGACCTATGAACAATTTTTATTTGCAATAAATCGGGTTTCTTTTTTAATTTATTTCCAACAAGGTACAATTTATTTATATTGGCATTAACAAGTATTGCATGCAATGCAGGGGATCGTATCTTACAGATAGGAAACCCTATTTCGGAAATTAGCTAATACAGCATTGTGTTTGTTGGAGGATTTTGGAGTATGGTGGACGCAAACATAATTTTAGATAACGACACAATTCATTATAGCTTTGCAAAATTGCATACCACCGTTGGACTTGGTCTCTTTTTGTAGTTGACGTCTCGCCGTAGCACGTCATCAAGGGGTTTTTGTCTCTTCTATGAAAAAAATGACAGCATCTCATCTTTTAGACGTTTCTTTTGCAAAATCACTTCCCATTGAAGGCACCGGACGTTCCTTCATTCTGGAAACCCTTGATATTCCAGATGTAAGCATGATTTGTTTGCATATACAGTGAAACGTATTCAAGTAATTATATTTTAGTGTGGTATTATCCCTGATTATCTTGTGCCTGAAGATTCCTTTACGTCTCTTCCGGACTGGAGCGAGGCTTTATTTGCAGGTATCATCCCTAGAGATATTTTCTTAACTAAATATAAATATTTTTGAAAATTATTATGTTGCTTGTTTTGTAGTTGGAAACATTGTCGTCCTCATATTTTCATTATGTGGAAATATTGGAGCACTTTTTGTTTTATTCAAATCTGAGTATGGTCATATTAGATTGTGCGGTGTACATTATTTGCAAATTTTGCAATGTTACCTTCTCTGATTTAGGACGTCTAAAAGGTCTACCAAAGTGTATCTGACATCTCTTAGTATCTGTGATCTAATTCTGACCTTGACATCTCCAACCGTTGATCTCAGCCAGCTACTTTCACGCTATCAGGGATGGGTATGTTAGAAATGCCAACTTTGCATGACATGACATGTTAACACCTTATAAATTTAGATATTTGGAAAAATTTTGTGTAAAATTATACCATTCATCCAAACTGCTGCGGTAACTTATTTAATTAGAATGTATTTAAAAATTACAAGGTAACATTTTTTCATAATTTTTAATATTAAAGGTGATGGGTGTTGCTCTATTTTTGGTCGCAATTGCAGCTGAGCGATATTTTTACGTGGTGAGAGCATTTGATGCTCAAGAACCAACTAAAAAGATCATGCCGTCAATTATTGTGTTTGGGGTGTGGCTGTTCTCTTTGGGTACTTTCCAAATAAACTCTTATATTTGGTGTAATGTGATAAATCTAACTCTTATTTTTTTTTCATTTTCAGGTATCTCTGTCCCCAACTTATGGTATTATGAACGCAAGAGTTTTTGGACGTATTTAGATCTTCAAGATAATGTTCCAATCCGACCCCGGAACGAGACATGCAAAATGTACTACACTTGTCTTCGAACTACTTTTGACATGCGGAACATTGCATATTACTCAGTGTTGGGAGTGGCCATAATTATTCCTTCCCTCTGCTTTTTATTTTGCTATGTCTCCATAATAATTTTTGTCCGTCGTCATGCTACATCCATGGTGGGTGGAAATGAAAGTCGTCTAGTTCGAAATAGGAAAACGCTTCGTCTCATCCTCACTCTAATCGCCATCAACCTCGTTTGTCGTCTTCCGGTATGGGCCTTTGTGGTGTACACAAACTTGAAAGAGACGGCGTCAACGACGACGACAATGTTTTTATTCTATGCCTTCCACCTCTTATCCAATATAAACAGTATGCTAAATCCATGCATCTACGCCATTTTCAACGACTCCATTAGGTCAACAAGGAACAATGCTGGGAACAATGCCACAAGGTTTAACAACAATGAGAGGTCGTCATCCTCTTCATCTTTTACATCTTATATATGCAAATTATTTGGAAACTGCTTTTCCAATGACAAAATCTCTTCCTCTTCCATGATTGGAGTTGATTACTTTTTAGAAAAGAGGAGAAAAAACAAAAATAGTTATGACTTTACCAAAAGTACCAACAATACAATTAACAACAGTAAATTTGTAGCGTCAATTTCCACCCAGAAATTTAACATGAGTGAGAAAAACGAGGTGGGGACATTGTCCCCTATAACAGAGCCCCCCGAAATTTCCATCCCCCTCTAATAAAAGATGGATGAGACTTTGGGAGTCTCAAATTCTCAAATTGAGACGAACAAAGAAAGAAGCGTCTTGACTTTGCCCGATTTTCAAGAAAAGTTCAGCTCGGGATTTCAATTTGAAATTTTCAAAGCCAGCAAGTCTTATTAGTCTGCCCCAAAAATACCCAAATTTTTGCACCACAGCCTTTTTGCACATTTTAATTACAAATTAACACCATTCCCTAGTCTGTACTTACTTTTACCATTAACCACGGAACATTAATCAATTTAATTACCCCAAAACTAATTGTGCTAATAAAACAAATTATTTTCCACGTGCAACTACTTAATATTACATAATCAGACAATAAATATGCAGGCCAATTAATTGGAGCACTTGTTGAAATTCAGTCAAATTACGGGATTCTATAATGCGGCGATCTAACGATGGTTCGAAGGAGGCTTGGAGTAAGTACATAACTCATATTTGCACATTTCCAACAAAATTAGCATAATTTGATACCCGGCATGCGAAACCGGCTTGGAATTAGCTTCTGCACGCCATCAAACAACATGACAAGCTTTGGTCAACCGTGTTCATAATTTATTCTCATGTTCTATTAAGTTGTTCTTCAAGAAATACAATTTATTCCCAAAATCAATGTTAGATAATCAATATCAAGACTTTCAAGACGGAAATAATGTATTTCCACTTAATTACACAAACATATCAAGTGCTTTCAATCAAAATGTTATGAAGGGAAGAAGGACAAGTGGATTCTTAATCCAATTTGTAATTGGTTGTTAATTATCGTGACAGTTTAGGGCGAGGCAGCAGTTGTACTTTTTAACCCCAATTCATGCATGATGACATTTTGGCCCGTTTTATATTTAGAATGAATAAATATTGCTGGAAGTGTTAACTTGGGTTAATGAGGCTCCAAGAAATAATTAGAGAGAAGACCTGTGATCAGATTTCAGTTGGCTGAATTATGTCGGGTCGGTTGTAATTTAAGCGTTGGCTAAACTCCTATATAACGCTGTGTTTGGATGGTGATCAAGCAAGACGATATCGCTGTCTGGCTGCTGGATATTTGATACACATTCACCTTACTTACAAGTGGCCAAGTAAATGTATTAACGATGGAATATAATGTGCTTTATGGAATAAGTGGTCGCATTTAATTGGTAAAATGGCTTAGGGAATATGGTTTGCCTGCTTGCCATCAAATTATTGCAGCCTTATTATATCATTTCATTGGCGACAGGCACTTTAAAACTGTTGCATTGTGATTGCAGAGATTACATTATGTCGTTATTACCTTCCCTGCCTGTCATAGTCATATCATTGCTCAAATAAGTAACTCATTCAGTCTTTTGATATATTAATTTGGTTTATGTCCTGTCTCATACATCCAAGTTTTTCAACTAAAAGTCAGTTAATTTTTAAGAAATAATTGTTCAAAGAGGGAATAGTTTACGCAGCTGGGTTGTTAGTTGACTTAGTTTGTGAGTGTTAATTGCTTAGGGTTATCTGGACAAGCAAATTAAGGATCGGGGTTATCAGAGCTAATTAAATGAGCTGCACATCTAAGAGGATTGAATAGTATACGCATATAAATATTGGTTAGATTTCAATCATTGCAATAACGCAATCTTTTGACAACGATAATTCATGAATTAAAAGCAGACGTGTATTGGCAAGGACAGTTTTCACTTATCCAAAAGCCGGTTGATTCGTTAGTCCCCGAGTGATTTAAATCACTCGAGAGTGAGCAAACCAAATTAAGAATCTCATTCCCATAATTGCAAAAGTGTTGTAATATATACAATGCCAAAAAAACAAGCGGAATCGGTTCGGCTGGAAAGCATGAGTTAGTTTCCCATGAAAATTTATTGTGTGATTCGTTAAATTAAAATAAACTAAATTACAGATCAAAAATCGGACACGGATGTCGAGTTGCAGCCTTTTTTGGAGAATAAAGGATCATCTGCAACTGTCGTTCCTGGGGCCGGAGGCGTGAAATTAACACCGGGATTAGAAGATGTCACAGCTTCTGCAACGGATGACCTTTTCGACGAACGAACACCCCCCACGGACAGGTAATACCATAAAGTATATGGCATATACATACAGTGTACTGTATTTGGGAAAGTTGAGACTGCAACCGAACAAAAATGAGATTTTCTCAATTGAAAAGGTTGGGTTGCTTTTCATCTCATGCAACTTGGACGAGGCCCTTTGAGATAGGGGATATTTTATTGCTACAAATTACAATAAAAAGTGACATTCATATCCAGCAGAGCAAAGTCGTAAAATTTTCAATTGCTAGACTCCACCGACAGTAATGAAAAATAAAAAGGGCGATGCAATAAGACGTTAATGCAAAAAATCTCAAGCTCATTCTTAAGAACACTTGAATTGTTTAACATACCAAAGTGCAAAGCAATTGTTGAGGCGTTTTAATTCATTAGAGTAATTACTCAAATTGTCAATAGGGAATCTCAATGTCCAAATATAATTTTTGTATCGATTGGTTTGCTTGGCTAAATGGAATACCCGGTCTCCATCAAGCATTTTGGAAAACCGGGTAGTAGTAGTAACAGTAAGTTTAATGATACTCAGGGGAAGAGTGGCTTACGATTACGAGAGAGAGAGAAAGAGATAGAAAGGGGGACTTTCAGTTAGTGTATGTATCCCTTGTAGTAAAGTTTTCGGGATACCGGAGAGTTTTTTTTTGTTCATTTCATTCATCAAAAGTACACAGAGATCTTTACGTACACAGCTGAAGCTTTACGTTGTCAAATATGCTATTTAATGTCCAGTTAACATTTTTTTTGCGTGGAAAAATTTACCCAACTCCAACATAACAAGTTATTATTTATAACCTTTTCCATCGGTAGAGTAATTGCAGTGACCCACGAAAGGGAGAATATAGTGGATTGTGTTTTTGTGATGTGTTTAGCGAATGTTTCAAATGTCCTAGTTTATCTCGTGTGTTTATACAACATTTGTTAATTTGATATTGAAAACATGTCGTTGGAAAGGAGAGCCCCATTAGCGTCTCTGGACGATTTTTCATCCATTTGTTACTCTTCGCCTTTAGTTGCAAAGAAAGCGTCCGAGTTTTCATCTCCACTCTTAAAGAAAGAAGGAGGAGAGCTAATGGATGGACAAGGTTTACCTGAAAATAATGATAACCTTGAAAATCTTGCGAAATGTAACGCTAGTAGAAGTAGTAGAAAGCTGAGACCACTAGTCAAAGTGCCTCAAGATAGGTTGGTGTTTATATAACACGCATTATTATACATTTTACTAGTATGATTCTATCCTTATGAGTTGCATAACTAATTCTGTTTCCTTCTTTTCAGATATAATCTTGTTTATCTCATTCTGATCATCCATGGAGTCGGGACCCTGATGCCATGGAACATGTTTATAACAGCAAAAGAGGTATGTGCTCGAGACAAGGGGGAAAAGGTCATGAAAATAATTATTTTGTTGATTTCCTTTTCAGTACTTTGTAGAGTACAAATTGGGAAAAGACTACACAGGAACACAGTCCGAATATGCCTCCAGCTTTTTGCAGTACCTTGGATTCGCTGCACAAGTCCCAAATGTATTTTTTAATTGGCTAAATATTTTTATCCAAATTGGGTAAGGGAGTGTAACTCTTGTCTGAAAGATGCATGCTCAATTATATTTTTTTTCTACTATTACAGAGGAAGTTTGAAAACTCGGATAGTATGGACCATTGTAGCTGAGGTTGTATTGTTTATTGTCACAATTGTTTTGGCAATGTTGGACACGTCCTCAATGCCGGCTGCATTTTTCTGGATGACGATGGGATCTGTTGTTCTTATCAACAGTAAGTCTAAAATCTTCCATATTACTGTGTTCTGGAGCATATAACTATAATAACTATAAACTTTGAATTAATTTTAGTGGCTGGAGGGATCTACCAAAATTCGGTGTACGGAATAGCAGCAAGATTGGATTATACTGGAGCTGTAGTTTTGGGATCGGTAAGGAACATAATTTTGTCTGTAAACACAAACACAGAGTTTGTAATTTATTTTTTTTATTATTTACTTAGAACATATCTGGAACTTTTACTGCCATCATCAACTTGATAACGATCGCGAGTGCACCTTCAAAGAGAACTGCAGCCATTTACTACTTCATCACGGCTTTGTTTGTCCTCTTAACCTGCTTTGATACATACTTTGCACTGCCATTGAATGTAAGGCGTCTACTTAGTTCCATGAAAAATGGTTGTTTATTGTTGAAATTTGCAATTTATTTTAGAAATTCTACCGTTACCATGAACTATTGAGTGCCAAAGAACAAGAATCGCGAAAACGTGCTATCGGAAATGTCGGACAAAAAACGCCATATTTAGCCATCCTCAAGAAATGCTTACCTCAATGCATCAATGTATTTATGGTCTTCTTTGTTACCTTGGCCGTATTCCCTGCAGTCCACTCTGGTAAATTAACAAATTATCCAAACACATGTTGTTACAGTCATTTTATTTGATTAATAATTATTAACATTTCATTTTAGATGTCAAGATGGTTGATCCAGATTTTTTTGTCCCTCTAAAGTACTTTGTCGCCGTCACTTGTTTTTTGACTTTTAATCTTACTGCAATGCTCGGGAATATGATTCCTGCCGTGGTTCAATGGGTAAGTTATTGTTGCGAAAGAGCTAAATAATTAATTAATATACTTTTTAATTACATTCATTTTTGCTTATTTTTTAGCCTGGACCAAGGCATCTCTGGATTCCAGTACTCCTCAGATTGTTGTTCATACCATTTTTCCTACTTTGCAACTACCAACCTTTGAATTACGAGAGAGTTTTCCTTCCCCACTTTCACTTTGGGGACTGGGTGTATTGGCTTGGTGCAGTGTTGATGGGTCTCACAAGTGGCTATTTCAGTTCCCTTGCAATGATGTACTGTCCAAGGTAGATCATTTCAAAATAGTTATTCAATAGTCTTATTACCGTGCAATACAAATTAAATGCTTTTATTTTTAATTAGGTCTGTGGAAAGCGAACATGCTCCAATTGCAGGGATGTTTGGTGCAGCATTCTTAATCACGGGCATTTTCGCTGGAATCAACTTTTCTCTCCTTATGCCGCTGTTTATTTCACAAGTGCCAATGTAAATGAGCTATCAATCAAAACGAATATAAAATGTAAATTTGAAAGTGCTTGCTTATTATGAAAAGTAAATTTTGATCTTGTTGATTGAAATGGCGAAACCTGACAATCGTAAGTATTTTATTGCCGAAGGCATTTTTTTTTAAATGTCTCATTTTTATCTAAACTATATGAACAAGAGGATGAAAAATGTGTGCCTTTTAAAGGAAGATGGGGAAATAAGCTAATTAATTATCAATTTTAAATGTACTGACTTATATTAGACTGAGGCATTTAAATTGTGGGTTAATGTTTTTAGCATATAATTTATTTTGTCTTGTTTTACCTTGTGCAGCTCGAATCATTTTAAAAGTAGATTTTAACTTGCGTTAGCTTTTTTTCTGTTTTTACCATATATATTAATGTTATGAATTTTATCGATAATTTTACTGTAGCAATGATTTATGGTTTGATTTTGCATGGAGTTGTATCTGGAAGCATTACAAATATCAAGTCTTCCTGTTGTAAATTTTGACCAAATTTTGTATCGTCAGGAATATTACACAATATAAAAAGACTAACATGGTACCTTTAAGTCACTGCACCAAACAGACTGTACCACTAGTTCTACTTACATTTAACTCTTTGTTCCCTTAATTTGTACTTACAGAATTAATATAAATACTAATCAATTATGGAAAGCTATAGTGGTAAATTTTTGTTTTATACGTGTTTGTACGTCTTGTTATATTTATGATGCCTTACTTATTCTAACTTTTTTAGTATAGTAAAAAATATATACCGGTGCGATGTGTTACAGTCTCATGTTGTATTTTAGATTTTTAGCTTGAATAAATAGAAATTATGTAGATCTGTTTTTTGGTTTTATTTTGATGGAAGAAGGCGTAAAAAGGACTTAAAATTGTATGAATTTTCTACTTGAAATTCGCATTTAAAAATGTACATTATGCAGTATTATTAAAGCAACATGTATAAATTGTTGTATAATCCATATACAGCCAATTGGAATAAGTGGCACAGATGAGACGTTGTTGGCTTTGATGATACCGAGGACATTTATCATCTACTTGATCAAGAATTAAACCAAACACAAAAAAATATGCAGATCCATTTAATTAATTTTAATTCGGAAAAATGTGTTCATTTAAGCATAAAAAATGCTTGCAAAACTCATGTCAATAGTTGACTCGAACCCGAGATTTTTTTTAGTTTATATCTCTTTTGTTTGTTTGGAAACTTTTTTGGAGAAAACAGTTTATCAATTTACACAGACAGAGTAAGAAAATAAAGAAAAAAAAGAAGTAATTACCATAATCATCGAAGGAAAGTGTGTGATGAAGGGATGACTGTGAAATAGCCAGTAGACAAGCAATAGTGCCCAGGTGAAAATAAGTCCCTCACCATGCGGCACTAGTACTTACATACTTTTATTTCTTTTTTTACTCTTCTCTCTTTTTCTGGAGCTGAAGAAGATAGACGATGGATAAAGATGAGCTCGGATAACTTTTGAGCGATTAAACTTGGGAACGAAAAAAGGATTATTTATTCCCAGCTTTGTCTGCATGGCATTAGATTATACTCTTTTTGACGAAGCCAACTCGTGAGACTGTTGAAAGAAACACTTGTGTGGTTCAAGAGTTGCGACAACTGTTTCTGAAACAATTTCGTTGTAGATGTTGACACTGGGATTGCAGGACAAAGACTGAGTGACCAAGCTTTAAAACATTGCTCTTCAGTGGATTTTAACGACAGGATGTGGCCCTTAATACGTTGGAATGGCAATGAAAGCAATAATTCTGATGATGATGATTAATAAATACCCATTCAACATTCAGCACTCATTGATCAACTTATTTAATGCAGCAGCCCAAGAGCTTTCTTTCCCTTGTCCAACAACAACGGCGGACGGTGATCATAAATAAATCTCTACTTCCTCTCACTTGGGGCTCAATTGGCCTCTATTACCACAAACTCCATCACTTGTCATGTCAACTCTCTTTAACTTGAATTTGAATCAATCTGAGCCCAGGCCTCTTGTTGCAATTATACAGATCTCCTCTTCACCAGTTACACAAAAAAACTTCCCCTATGGATTATTACCACAAACTACTACTTCTAGTTGGTTTCATTCTCCAGTGAAAATTTTGTAGACGTTCAAAAAGTTTTCTGCTTCAAAAATATTTAAAAATGAATATTTAGCCTTTGAGACCAGATTTATATAATTTTGCAACTGGTTCATCTTGATGTACATAAGATTGTTTTCTGAATTGACATCACTGTTTGGTTCATAAATTAGATCAGGACTCTTGTGTAAGATATTAACTGCTTTTGCAAACCATCCACATGCACATTTTTCTTTCATCGACTAATACCGCACAAGGACGGCTCAAATGTCTATTTGCTATTTAATGTACACATACCCCATTATTATTGCTGACTTGTTTTTCTCAGTCAATCAACTATCTTTTGGAGTCTATTTAATCCGCTTTCTGTTTCAATTAAAATATTTTCATGGAGCCAAATCAATTTACATTTCATTGTCCATGTTCTAGATTTGTAGTTATCTCTGGCCACAAAATGTATGCATTTCATCAAAATGTTTAAAAAGAAATGATCAAGATGACTCAATTTTGTCTGGTGAATTACTTTAGTGTTGTGCTCTCTTTTATTACAATTCAACAAGTTTTCTTATTTTGCTTCATTTTTTACAAAAAAAACATGTTATTAATGACAAAGTGGAACAAAATGGTATATTTAAAAAACATTTTTATTGGGCATTGTTTGGTGAGGATCTTTTGTGAGTTGTGTGGAGAATAGGGGAGAAAGTGACGAGTGTGAAATAGCCAGTAGACAAGTAGTAGTGTACAGGTGAAAACAAGTCCATCACCTTGCGGCACTACTACTTAGGTACTTTTTATTCCATACAGCTCCAATAAATGAACTGCTGCTGGTGTGGTTAGCCCCAGCCAATTGTATTTACCTGGAATAAAATTAAACAAAATTCTCCAGACATGTTACAACCGCAAATACATATGCCGGTTATATTTCAACCAGGAATTTTCCCAATCCAATTCCATATCTTTCCTCTTACATAAATTAAAAATGGAGACAAAAGGACAGATCTTACCCGAGATGAAAAAGATGATTAGTTTAAGGGACAAGGGACATTTCTCTTTCTCCCTTTAGCCTCCTGGCCTTCAGGATAGTTACATGACGAATGAGATATTGGACGAGTGTCCGTGTTAGAATGTTCCACCGACTTCCTCAATCAGTTGCAAGAAACATGGAAATCAAAACTTTTCTCGGAATATGTTCAAGCTCAGCCAATAAGCTCACCTTCTAAGAGGGCAATATACACATACTATTTAAATAACTCCTCATTTCCAATAAATTCTATCCCTCATTTTCAATTGATATGTGTTGCTATAAACTGTCATTGTCCACGCTTTCTAAATATCACCATGCATGCCTTGCCTGGGCATTTAGGAGCAAATTGTTTTGCTCTTGCTAATAATAATAGTCAAATATAAAAACAATGCAAAAGCATTTAAAGACTTTGAGTTTGATTATTTGTCTCTAACTTGACACGTATATGTAAGAATTAAAGAGCGTTTCTTTCCCCCAGATTGCTTTTGAATGTTAGTTTCACTTGACTGTACCTGCACAAAATATTGATTTGAATTGATTATACCCTAATTGAAAATACGAGGTGGAGTATAGATATTACACAAAGAGATTGAATTAATGTTCTGAACACTTAATTCCACAACGCTCAGCCACTGAATGAGACTGAGGTAAAGGTAGGAATACAATTTGTTGAAAATGGAGAGATCTCACTCCCTTCGTGTAAAATTCTACCAAATATCTATCAGAATGATAAACCAACGGAACTCACACATTTCATTATTTGGCTTCGCACAGTTGTTCATGGAATACCTCGTCATCTTTTGTACTCAACACTTGAACAATGTTATTAACATTATTATCTCCATAATGTTCATATTCGTATTTTTGGATTCTGCTAGAGTACTCAGCTTGTTATCTATTGTTCTCCAAAAATTTTACTTGGCAGTCCTATTTTTATTTTATTTTCTCATTTCCACATTCTTTTCTAAATCGATTCTTTCTTACAAAATTGTAAAATTAGACGCTAAAATTTCCTTAAACCTGTCTCCCAATTTGAACTACCATGATGAGCTGACAAATGCAAAATTGTAGACAGACAATATGAAATCTGAATTTGGTTGAATTTAGCCAAAAGTTTCCAAACAAAAAACAATTTTCAATTGTTTGAAATTTTACAAAATATTGCTTTTCAAACTCACTTTGCTCAAGTTTAAAATGAAATGAACAAATTTTCCACAATTTCTCAATTTATGAGGAAGAGAAAAGTAAACAAAAGCAGAGATAATGAGAATGCAATTATTATAAGTTTGAAGGGAAAATTAGTCAGAAAGTGTCAACCTCGTTAAAGCTATTTCTAGTTTTATGCAGCTGCCCAAAGTTCAAAGTATTCAAGCCAGGATACAACCAATTTCAACTAATGTTTACGAAGGTGGCATTTAAAAAAGGCGTTTTATTGATATCAATTTCATGACTAAATGACAATAAATTACTTGTTAAAACAGGTCATTTAAGGGTTCACAGCAGGTACATTGTGGGAAAGGGACTGATGTACAATAATGATGCAGCAGTTGGCTCATCAGAGACAATATTCTCCCTTAATTAAAATATAATAGTACATTTTTAGCTTCTGCTGCTGAAGGGAAATTGTCCCTTTTAATCTCAATAAACTTTGAGCCCTTTATGACAACCTAACATCTGTCTGTCCATCAGATCAGCTTACAAAATCCAGAATGTTTAGTAAATTCATCGAAAAATTATTTGAGACTATGAGCGTCCCTAAAAAGAAGTATCTTTGAGAGGAGATGAAAATTGCAAGTAAATAAAATGCTTCAAGAGTTAAGATGTAGTTCAGCACATGGGGCAAAATGAGATTTTAAAATCGACTATTTAGCTACATCCATTTGCATTTGGTTTATCGAGTGTCTGTCCATTATCCAAAGGGTTGCTTCCGCATCCACATCCACCCTTCGCTATCTCACATTTGATGGATTTACATTTAAAGTTAAATATGGAGATTATGAGTTGGATTTCAAGTAGATAACTTGTGGGATAATTACACAAGTGTTTGCCAAGGCGAGTCTTATCTTAATACGGATCAAATGACCGCGTGGTAGTGGGAAATGAGTCATTAGACTTGTCAATTGAGTCTCATTGTTAATGGAGAAATTCATTAGAGTAATTTAGCATATAAACCAATCTATTCGACATTCAAAACCGTATATTTTCAGCAGGTTTCGACTTCCACTTGAGCGAGTGTCAGTCCATGCAACCAACCCACTTTGCCATGTATGTCTTATAAACTCTCAAAAGCTTGGTAACAAAGTTTAATACGCAAATGAATTATGCAACCTTTTTGTCTCATTGTGGACGGGAGTGGAAGTGGTTTCTCTATCACTTCTTCCCTATTTAAAACAAATTAACAACAACAGTCATCCCTTGCAATGCTAATTAAGGGATGAAAATGAGAAGAAAAGTATACAGGATGCTTATTGAGTCAATTTGCAGCATCCGTATGCATAAAATACAGAGAATTAATGGTCAAATAAATGAGACATGAATCCAGGAAACAGGATCAAATATATTGAAAATGTTTTATTATTCCTGATCATTAAACATAAATCTCGCAAACTTAAAATGTACATATAACAGTAAATTAAGTGATTACATTTAACTCCTCTTGAATTGGAATGGGGTAAAATGAATCTCCTTTGTTGCGACTTCAGAATTCAGGCTTCATTTGGGGTTTGATGATGAATTACAGACACTAGGATTCGTGAACGATCTGACGAGCAATTGAAATTAGCATGCCCATTAGAACGGTCACAAATCGCATGATATCTGCATAAGACTTGCAGCGGTTTCAAATCCTGATTCCATCTTTAGACTTGAATGGGATGGAGTGCTAAAATATTGGTAAAAGTAACGTAAAAGTAATTCACAACTAGAACTGGGAGGTGAAATATGTAGTACAGTGATGTTAAATTATTTTTAAGAAAGTTATTATTTTTACTCTCTTGAAGAGAAAATTCACTTGAAAGTGGAGTTTTTAGGATGGTCAATTTGAGTGATGAGCGTTGATTAGTTTGGAGAAAGAAGCTGAAAGTCAGGGCACGGTTTCTTGAATCAGACTGGAATTGATATCGAGGATGATGAAACAAATTCTGTATTTAGTCAAGAAGTATCAAACCGCAAATGAAACAAGGAATAAATAAAAACGTTCATTTTTCCTTCGTATTCCATATGGCACAGGTGTTCCCTTGATTGAATATTCATCACTCATACATTTACCAACGAAAGGCAAAGCGATACCAGCACCAGAAGACTGTATTTATTCTATCTTTAAGTAGCTAGGCATCATCGCTGCTGGCTTACCACCATAATTGTCCCATATTTAAACTCTAAATATTATAAACTCATTTAAACAGCGTTTAGCTCAACTTATGATGGTCCTCCACAATCTGCTAAATTTCCCAACCTCCGGGATTATAATATAAAGGACTGAGAAACTGAGGAGAGAATTGTGTCTCAAATCCGTCAACCAAGTCTCGTCTTGCCTCTTTTTTTAACATGGTTTGTGAGGCACCCATCCAATTACCTTTTAGAATTTAGAATAGTTTGTGTTTGCAGTTACATAATAAGAAAGGTGAAGAAGAGTAGCAAATATAATGTGTTACGATTTTCCATTGTATTACTTATGACAGCAAATTTTAGAAGTGAATAAATAAAGTCATCACATCTTCTCTATCAATATACCCACCAGCATGTTCACGTATTTAAATTAGAGTGTACATAGCCACCAAAATTATTAATTTTATTCCGTACAGTTAGCAAGCAATGCACCTTCCAAAAGAACGCTTTCCGTGTTGAGATGAGATTACAAAATAAGCACAGACTTAACATATCTATCCTTCACTTCTAAAATAGCATTTAGCAGGAACAGTTAATGCTTTTGAACTCTGGACAAAACAAAGAGCAGCTTGACACAAATTAATTCCAAGGAAGTGGGTTTTCTATTCATAAATAGATATATGATATGAGGACAGAAGATTCAGATTATTGTATGGGATTATCTATATATTATGTATAGTCTGGAATTATGAAGTGACGCTGTTGGCAATTCTTTTGAAACGTTTATTTTCCTTTAAACTCCTTGTACTTGTTGAGTCCGTGAGAAATGGCATCAAAGTTTCGTTTGTGGATTTCATTGCATTCGTAATTTTTATTTAAACCCATGTCTGAAATGAGATTGGTTGAGAATATGCAGAGTCAGTTCAACAGAATAAATCTGTCAGTCAACAAAATGCCTAATGAAACGCAATGTATAAGTGTGTGTTCCATAAAATCCATGTTTGATTCTCTGTCAATCTCTGTGGTCCGTTGAGCCATTTCTATTTAGTATTTATCAAGTCTGGAAATGTACCGTTGGATACGAGTACGAATAAATGAACAATTTGTAATTCCGTACAAAAATATATATTTAAATTGTATTTCACTACTAATTTTGATTGACAAAAATGCCTCAATTATGCTTAATTGACTGGATTGTTTAAATTGGCGTTACATAAAATGTATAATATTTAGGCTTTCATTTGAGATTGAGTGGCTTTGTAAATTACAAATTGTAATACTTATTTCTTTTATGTTAGATTAATGCGGCGAAGGAACAAAAGACTTGGACTCGAAATTAAATCTAACTATCTGCTGTTGGTGAGATGTTCCCAATTGCGGCTCTTCAGTTGATGTCTTTAGCCCAATTCGAAGCTCTTCTTGACTTGGAGAAAAAGAAGTTGTTTGGTCTTGATGAGTTGGAGGCAATGGAGGCTTTATAACTTGAACATGAGTAAAGTGTGATGGATACTTTGTCAACATTGACAAGTCACTTTCAGTTTTCTCCTTTGTGACGCCCAGCAATTGATGACAAACTGGACATATTTTTGGATCATCTATCGATTCAACAAAAGCTTTAATAACCCAGAGACCAAAAGCTTGAATAAGAACAGCAAACGGGAGTGGAACCACAACGGCAAACGTTAGACGACTTCCAAGAAATGCCATTCCAAAGATACTGATGGCAGTCAAAATTGTTGAGACTATACACCAAGAATTACATAGCTTCGCAGACTCCTATAAAAGGGAATTTTACAAAAGTTAATTGCATTTGCCACAAATTTCATTCTAGAATTTTATTGACTTGCATGGACAATCCCAAATAAAAGTATGACACTAAACATGAAACCAATAGTTTCAAGAACAGTCCCAACAATGCTGATGACATAAACTTCTGCAAATAAATAAACAGAAATATTATAACCTCGCAGACAACAAATTCATTTAAATCCATATTATATATATTTTTTAACCATTTAATAGAATTTGTGTTTCCGGGCTGTCTTTTTCATACTTGAATGGTATTCCCCAAAATTCGAAAAATCCAAAGGTGTAGTCTTTTGTAAAGAGGCTGATATAAAGGCAGTAAAACATTGCGAAAAAATTGAGACCCTGTGACAATGATGACAATGAAGACATTTGTTATTATTAATTAAAATATTTTTGTTCACTTACAGTAACTGTCATTGCTAAATTAAGAGCGCCGTGATAGAATCCGACTTTGCAAAGACAACAGGGATTTATTCGCTTTGGTGTCAGGTCAACTCCGTCATTTTCTGGTTCAAGGGGCGGATAGGGCCCTTCGAAAGACATGTCCACGAGCGAGGGGTCATGTCGCTGTCGTGGTCGACTGGGACATTCCAATTTTGAGGTTGACTTTTGGGGTCTGCCATCAAGTTGCGTATTCAAGACGCGACTTCCGTTGGGGCTATAAATCCCCATGTCAGGGAAGCGCCGATGAATGTCAATTTGAAGCTTCTTTTTGTAACGGTCGCGCATTGTAAAAATGTATTTGTGGGATTAGTTAATTGTAATTGAAATTTATTGCCAATTGATTTTTTTGTGTGTGAAATAAAAGTGTCAGACGCGAGTGATTTGTTTACCATGTAAAACTTGTTTTTGAGGTGGTTGACATTTGTCCCATTTCACCCCAAGAAATCTGATTTGCTCGTCTCAAATTCCCGTCGCAAGCTTGGCTTCCGATTCCCAATTAATTGCTAATTACAATGACAAATAATAATTGAACGACTCGCTTTTCATAAAAACAAAACTTTATGGATTTCATTTATTCCCTTTGTAACATAAATATGCGTAAAAACATAGAAAAAATGATAAAATTTACGACATATTTTTCCATTAAAAGTTGGGACATGTTGGTTCTTTCTAATTCTAAATTGTATCCTTATTAATACATCCTACACCAATTAATAAGTCTGAAATAATAAAATTCAAGTAGCTCTGGAGTAACTGACAGATCAGAAATCAGCAGCTCCATCACCAAATATTCATAAGTTTGTGAGTTACAGTTACAACATTTGAATTAAAGTACGTAACAATTAGCCTTATTATGCTTCATAATTTTTGATACTATTAAAAATCAGTTTTAGCTTGGTATTGTAGCTTTAAAGGTGGATCTCTAAATCTCCATCGAGTTACATAGACAAATTTTAGAGTGTGATCTTTTCCTAATAGCTCGTCATTGCACAATATGTCAATCTGAAAAATAATTATATATTTTCGTTTTATTATTATAAGTAACCAACCATCTTAAAGCGTTACTACTTACGTCCTTATATTTCTCAATGGAGTTTGAAGTCTTTTTGGCAATGTATTTTTTCAAGTTTGTTATAGTAGCTAATGCAGAACAACGAATAAACTTCCTCTTTAGTGTCTTCATAGAGCCATTTCTGCTTTCCAGACAAACATTCACCTAAATTGATAGGAAACCACATTCAAAATAAATAACACAGTGCTATATAAATATTATTTATTTAATTACTGAATTACCTGTTCATCTAGCCGATGATAATCAGACTCTGTATGCTTAGCTTCTTCGGGCACAACCATCGTATCAACTTCAGCACTTATACTTAATGGGTGAGCGTCCTTTGGACATGCTTGACCACGAGATCGGTAAAAGTCCCTTTCCCTCTTTGCTTCATCTACGAATCCCAACAGGCAAAGTTTAATTTAATGTCTATATAATTTAATCAATGAGAATGACTTACTTTCTTGGAGATTAGGGACCAATTTGTAGACAATGTCTTGCATTGTCCTGTCGAAACTTATATACTGTAATGGGTGGGATTGATGTATGACTATTCGACAATCTGGACAGTTGTTGTTTTCTTCTAAATGCTTTACGAGACAACTCTTGCAAACTGTGGAAAATTAAAAAATGTTCAATATAATATCTTCATTGATTTTGAAAAGATCTTACAGGTGTGTAGACATTCTGTAACAGTCGTGGCATCGATAAGGTATCCCCGACATATTTGACAGGTAATGTATGGGTTCAAGGGCTTCAATTTTATCTTCCTTTCCATTTCCATTTGATGGCACCTAAACAACACAAAAATATGTAGAATTATACAATGAATCGTCAAATTATGTCTTGTAAAGTTGTATATATGTAAGCGATTTGAATAATTTGAATAATGAACAAAGCAAAGTGTTTTAGAAATTTGTTTAAACAAAATCAAAACGTTGACTCAAATTATGTTGTTAAATTATATAAATGAAGGTGTAGTGTAATATAACTAAATAAATTAGTTGATTTTTATATAAAATGACAACTCACCTTCCTTAAATTATTATGAAGCTGGAATTGTGATTATTGCATTTTATTATGATAATGAAAACTGAGATCACGGAATGAAATTAGCCACTAATGCTAAATGCTAACTCTCTATCATCTCAAGCCTCTATTTGCGGCTCAGTTTGCAAAAAGTTTTTGGGAGGATTGGAGAAAGTAAAAGACTATTTTTTTCTTAAACAGTGTTCAAAATAAGTTGTATTTTAAATTGTACTTAATTTTTGCTTAGATTTGTGTCCGGAGTTATGTGTATTTGAAAAGTGTTGTATAACATTGAGGAGTAGGGGTATAATAAAAGTTGAGGGTTGGGTGGCTTGGCTCTAAATACAAGCCAACTTTTCCATCTACATATTAAGCAGCTTTTGCTTTGAAGAGAGCAGATGCATTAGGCAATTGCATATTTGGCCTGCGTGCTTTGTATTTAGGCATCCTCTTACAAATCAGAGGTGGTCTCTCAAATGTTTCAATCTTTATTTTAAATTTTTCATGTATATGAAAATAAAAACTGCCAAAAACCAGACATGAAATTTTGAATGATAAAGTTTATTTTTGATATGCAAAACTCAATTTACAACTCAAATGAATGGACGGTCTCAATAAAGTATTGAACACTTTCCGTTGGCGTCTCTGGATAAATGCCATGTCCCAAATTACAAATTAAGTTTTTCGTCCCCATTCTCTCAATCATTGTCTTGGTATTTTCAATAACTGACTCTTTGTCCCCAAAGAATGCCACAGGGTCCAAGTTACCTTGCAAAGCTTTATTTGGCTTGGCCAATTTTCTAGCAACTCTTGGGTCTATTGTCCAATCAATTCCAACCACATCATAGCCCAGTTCACTTATTTCTTTGATTGCATAGTGTCCTCCTTTAGCAAATATTATCTGCAATGTATTTAGTAGGTTTAGTAATTAATCACACAGGATTTTATTGCCAAAGAAAAATACCATTGGAACAGGTTCCACTTGTTGACTTTTCAACCGGGCCCTAGTCTCTTTCTCAATAAAGTCTAACATAGGAATGCAAAACTTTGCGAATAAATCAGGCCCAAGTAACTCGGCATGAGATTCGAAAATTTGAAGCATCTAAATTAACAAGGTTCAATTTAAAAATAACGTTTGATTTAAAAAAAAAGATGGAAAGCTTTGTAAAAGTTTACTTGAGCTCCAGCTTTCACTTGTTCTACCAAGTAGCGAACAACTATTTCGGACAACTGTTTCAAAACATGCATCGATTCTTGGGGATACTTGTAGAGCCAGGCCTTGGACTTTGTCAATGTACGACTACCACCCCCTTCAATCATGTAACTCAACAATGTCCATGGAGCTCCACAAAATCCTAATAATGGAACTTTCCCTTCCAGCTTCTTCCTCGTTAGTGTAATAGCGTCTAAAGTCCCTTTCATTTTCTCACAGACATCTGCCTCAAAATTTAATTTCTTTGCGTCTTCTGGTACTTTAAGTGGCTCTGGAAGTACAGGACCCTGATTTAATTAAAACAAATTGCACAATTTTGTTACACAACTTTTTTTATCAAAAAGGAAAACGAAAATCTGACTTACAATCCCTGGTTCCATTTTAACCTCCATCCCTACAGCGGTTGGGATCACCAAAATATCTGAGAAAATGATGGAGGCGTCCAAATCATAGCGTCGAATTGGTTGCAACGTAACTTCACAGGCTAACTCTGGATTATTGACCAATTCAAAAAAATCGTGATGTTTCCGAACTTCTCTGAATTCTTTATGAAACAAAATGAACAAGAATAATTTCATATCGCCGTTTCCATCATGATTGTGAAGTTACCTGGCAAGTAACGCCCTGCCTGTCTCATGATCCACACCGGAATCCGATGCGGCTTTTCGCCCCTTGCGACCTTCAGCAGGGCGTCATTTTTCAGTACGGGGAAATCCTAGAAAAAGAAATTGTCTCAATCTTGCCCAGAACGAGAAACCTTTGTACTAAGTCAGAGTGTGTATATAGAGACGGAAGGAAAGAGAAAGCAAATTCTCACTTTCCTCAACTTTCCACAACCATTACAACTAAACATAATTGCATTTTCCCCAAATTTCCCAACCAATTATCTCATATCATCCAACACAACCTTGGGAACTTTTTTAACTGTGTTGCATTGCATTGTGGATGGTTACGTGCATGGATTGGATAAGGAACTAACTTTCTTAACTTTCACTTACCATGTTTTCTATCGGGATCCCTTCGTCCTCTGGAATGTTGTTCGAATGAAGAAATCTTTCACGCTTTAAATCTCCAATTCCCTACAGCTTTGTTATTAAATCAGTGACATTCATTAAAGCTTGAAGTGGCTTAATCTTAATTATGCAACTAACATAACATGTGAGTGTGAGGGGTAACCTGAAGAGGTTTCTTCCAATAATTTAGCCGACACCCTCGCACCCTGCAAAACAAATTCTGCAGTTGGCTACTCCAATGAAATGTTTTACTAATCAATGACAACATGTCATTGTTAAAGTATTTAATGTTGATTACATAATTCAAATGGTTTTGGTGACGCTATTTTAGTAGTTTGGGCGAAGGGGAGGTGGGTAGTCCAGAAATGCAGAGTTCGGGGTGAGAGGGCAACGGGACAAAGTGCGTCTCTTGAATCCGCAATTGCACGAGGGAGTCTTTTGCTTTGCATTGACTTTTTGATTTTCCTTTTGCCAGGTGAGCCGTAATTGCTTGAAAAAGAGGTAAGTTGGTTGGGAAGAAGGGGTGTGGTCGCATATGCTAAAAAGTGTCTCATTACTAAGGTTCTTGATTGGAAATGCCTAAAGATGGCTTCGTTTTACTTCACTGGAGAAGAAATTGACCCTGAAAGTCGCCGAGGGGTGGAATATCAGAAACTAGCCGTTTTAGTTGATGGGGAAGAAAGAGAGACTGCAAATAAGGAGAAAATTGATATCGGATCATGGATCGAGTCATCCAACATTTTCAATGTCGGCGAAAACGAAGATTTTGGAACGTTCCAGGAACGAACAGAAGAGGAATTACATTGCGTCAAGATTCGTGACGTCTTCATCGATCCTTTGCCACAACAAAAATCTCAAGAAGTCAGCAAATCACTGTCCATGTAAAAAAGAAAAAAAGTTAAATGTCAGGTTTCATTAAATTGAGTAATGTGGTTTAATTAGATTGCTGGAGGAAGATGAGCGAGAATTGTTGGGTTCAACTATTGCACAAATTGCAGAAAAGTTCTTGTGCGAATTTGAGTCCTCGAAACTACGAGCTTTTGGTAAAGTTTAGAGAGTAATAAATAAATTAAAAATGATCAAGTATAATAAAATGATATTAATTTGCAGCTTTTGATGCTATAATTGGTTATCTCGAAACCGGAAGACTGAACACTGACACAAAATTAATCGCAGCGTTGGGACTTGTAATGTGTGTGAACGGCAGAACATCAACTGAGCTTACAACAATACATCCAAAAATGGCAGCTGTATTTTTCATTGCCCTTGTAAATACAAGATATTTTAAAGTTATTATTAATTATACATATATAAAAAGCATTTTTAAAGTTTGTTGGGCATGTTTTTTTTCTACATAGAAATACGGATGCTTATCACCGATGGTTCAAAGCAATAGTACAACTATTGAGAGAAAAATGTTTGATGAGAACCAGCTTTTTTTCATAAGTAAACTTGCCACAAGTACACCAGACTCTGCCGTAAGATATTTGTTGAACAAACTGATTAGATTGTTTTACCAACTGTCGTTGTTTAAATAAATAGAACTGGAGTACGCCTCTTAAGAAGATCCGAGAGGATTGGATTATTGAGTACCTAAAAACTCCGATTGCATGGAGGACGAATCCTGTTGACTTTTTGAAAAAAGTGACAAGGCATTTGGAAATTGATCTTAAACGTTGGGAATCTCAGTTATGCACTTCTTTGTGCCCAGAAGCTTTTGACAAATCAAAGTATATTTTAACATTTTATTTATGGCTTTGACTTATTCACTAATTGCTAGTCATTATGTTATAGAAACGTCGTCATTGAAGTCCTTTTGGCCAAAATAGATAAGTTAGCTCTTAGAAGATACAATATGCGACGCCAGATTCTTCTAGCACGCCAAGCTCTCACTGTAAAATCGGCCTTACAAGATCTCGTTCCAGAATGGAATAGCTACGAACGAATTTTAACTGATTCAGACGTTATTTGCGATGAGATGTTGAAAGCACTTCCAAAACCTGAATCTTCTTGCTCAGCAAATGAGGTAAGTAAAACAAACTCATTTCAATTTTATTTTCATGTGTACTCCTTGTAAAATTTATGTCAATTGCTAAATAATCCACTTTGTTTTAAGTTGATTTGGCTGCCACTACCGAGAGAAGACGAACCCGAGACTGATATATCACATATTAATTCTGAGCACCACATTAGGCTTACAGCCCTGACATCAGAGATTAACGAAGTTCCATCAGCTTCCGAACTTCAGCAACTACTTTTGCAATCCTTTAAAGAAGCACTTAATATTCAACAAAAAAAGCTGCTTATGGATGGAATCAAATCGAAATCCATCGACTTCCGTCAAATCAATTCAGCTAATATTCAAGAATTGGTTGAAAATAATCCAGCAGTTGCAGTTGAAGTGTTGCTTAAAGTTATCGATAGTAGGCTGAGTATGAAAACTTATTTATCAGCGTTGATTGGCATGGACATGTCTGTTCATTCTATGGAAGTAGTCAATAGGTAACCAACTTGTTTTTTTATTTAAAAAAATATATTAATTCCATCTCACATAAATGTTTGTATTTTTCAGATTAACCAGTACTATCTCGTTACCAAAAGAGTTTATTTGCCTATACATTTCTAACTGCATCAAGACTTGTGAAAGTTTTGAAGACAAGTATGTACAAAATCGTCTGGTCAGACTGCTCTGCGTATTCTTACAATCTTTAATTCGAAATCAAATTATCGATATTCAGGTTAGCAGCAAAGATAAACTTAATATCTTCATTTTCAAAAAAAAAACTATTTTTTTGCAGGATATTTACGGAGAAGTTATGGTATTTCTACTATCTTTTAGCAGGATTCGAGAAGCAGCCGCACTATATCGACTGATTCGTCATGTTGAGTCTGAGGATTCTGAAGTATTCTGAACTACAAGAATTATTAGGAAGAAAACTTGAATTACCCAAAGCTTCCAGAAATAACTACCCTTATATATAAAGAACCTAAAATAGCCTAGAATCTGTTATTTTTATCATGTAGCTTTTTTCTTACGAGACCTGGAATTTGTTTGTTGAAATAAAAAAAAATGAAAAATAAAGTTTCCTTTCCATTTTTGAGACTTTCCATGTTTCAGAGAAGCGTTTGTTTGTCCTATGGAAAAGCTAACATGGCGTTATAAGTTACAATAACATCATGTTATTAGCTGTTATTATATCTTGCCTTGGAGGCTAGAATCTGCAAGTTTTTCCATCCGGGGTTTCACCCATAGAGAAAAGGAGATTGAGACTTGGGCGGAATAAATGAAGGCAACGTGCTTTTGACTTTAAAAGAACAAGATTTACAGTTTTTGCTGTTATTTGAAATTAAATAATTTCTCCGGATATAACAAATTATTTTAAAACTGCAATGGAAAGTGAAGGTAAGGTATTTGTAGAATTTTAATCAACTGTTTTTTAAGGGACGTTCTTTAATTTTTACTGTTTGCAGGTAAAGTTGAGGGCCGACGGGGAAAGAAGAGGTCTCAGCCGGACGTGGACGACGTCATGGACGTGGAAGCCCCTGTCGCCAAAGTACAGAAGTCAGAGATGAGGAAAGTGGCAATTCCTGCTCACAGATTTACTCCCCTCAAACAAAATTGGATGAAGATTTTCAGCCCAATCGTAGAACATCTTGGTCTCCAAGTCCGATGTAATTTGAAGACGAGAAATGTTGAAATTAGGGCTGGGGCTGATGCCACAGAACAAAGTTTAGGATATCTACAAAAAGCAGAGGATTTTGTGCGTGCGTTTATTTATGGCTTTGAAGTAGACGATGCATTGGCGTTGGTGAGACTTGAAGATTTGTTTATCGACACATTTGAAGTCCAAGATGTCAAGCCACTAAAGGGAGATCATCTTTCCCGAGCAATCGGTCGTCTGGCTGGAAAAGGAGGACGAACTAAATTCACAATCGAAAATACTACTAAAACAAGAATTGTACTCGCAGACTCCAAAGTACATATTTTAGGCTCTTATCAAAATATCCAAATGGCAAAGAGGGCAATTTGTAGTTTAATCCTTGGAACCACACCCTCTAAAGTTTACGGATCTTTGAGAAACATGGCATCTCGCATTTCTGAAAGATTTTAAATATCGCCTTTGTTAATGTAATAATAATTACAGCGGTTAATAAATATATGATATTCGATTTATTATTATAATACCAGATTATTTTTAGTTATTATACACTAGACGATCTGCATAATTGTAAATTTACGTAGTTTATCAGTCCGGATATAATTTATATCATGTAAATAATAAATGCCATGCTATTTTGCATTGTATTCGTTAGGCACTGTCTAATAGACAGAAAGAGAGTAAATGCTAACATCGAATAATTAATTGCGAGTTTTAAATAGCAAAACGTAGGAACCGTTTCCAATTAATAAAAAAACATCACTAATTTATGTCAGTCAGTCTAGAAGATAATGAGATTTTATGAGGATGAGGACGTTGATGCTTTTTCGTCATCGTAGAATAATGTTTCCTTGTGGTAAAAGAGCAAGTATCCAGGGCTGGCGAGAACTTCTTCTCGAGAAACTTTGGTGATGACATGATCATCGCATTTATACCACGAGTCCCTTGTGTGTCTTATGTACGCGTAGTAGTGGCCTCCCTCAAAAGAGCCAATGTGGTTGACAACGGCATATAGCGAGTATCTAATTCAAAGTATTCAAATAGGGCATATTTAGAAAAAAAGGTTTTAAAAAAGCTAGGAATTATATGTATACATACTTGTAATCAACAGCTCTGCTTTGCGAAGCCAAATACTCGGTCACTGGAATTCCTTTCCTTTTCTCCTCGTGGTTTGATGTAAATGGTAAGAGATCTAACCGATCCGGAAAGCGGACACAGTTGTCAATTTTTTTATAATTCGTCGAGTGTTCAAAGCGCTGAAAATATTTACAAATAACAAATCGTTACAAAATGAAAGATTATTAAAAATAAAAGAATACTTTAAGATGTAGACAAAGAATGATTGGCAAGACTTTAAATTTGAGCTGTTTTGTGGATTCTTGATTTCTATCGCAATCCTTGCATCGAATCATTCCTCCAGTCCCCAAATGTTCAACACGTGTGTATCGCATAAGACATTCGTCAAGTCCAATAGCAGATTTAGGATCCGATGCATCTCCAATTATGTCCAATGAAATGTCCCAAAATGGATCAACAGTAATTGATTTGTGACTATATAAAAAATAAATAAATTGCATATTTTGTGGCCTTGTTTACTAATCGTTTTTAAGGACAATTTTAGGTTTAAACTTTCCTTACCCACAAACCATACATGTTACGGCGGACTGGAGTCTCCCCAAAAATATCAAATCGATAACACATTTACAAGCATGGGTTGAATTTGGAACCGCAAAATGAAGATGCAGCGCTTCAAGCATTGCTATAAAAAATTCGTGCGCGTCTTGTTGCTCGTAACCAGCAAGATGAGCAGCATTTCCCCAAATTTTATGCAGTAAACCATGCAGACTTAGTGCTGCTCTGTTCCCACTGTAGAACTATAAATAATAATTTAAAAAAGAATAAGAATGTTTTAAATTCCCAAATTAATCGTAATTTATGTCTACCTCTTGGAAAAGATCAAAGAGTTGTGTAATTATACAGGGTTTCAATTGTTTCTGGTCGTGTTTCTGATTACACGTAATTCGTTCAGTCATAAAGAAGTCTCTCAAAAGTGGGGTGTGAATCAATGTCTGAATAATGCAGTTCATGAAGCAAGTGTGTCCCAAGTTCACTAATCCCCGAAGTCCAAATGTTGATTTAGGACCAACGCAAAATCGCTTTTGAGTTCCGAATCTGAGAAAAAAATCGGCAAGTGGTAGCCCTCCAAATTTGTTGGTATTACAAGGCATCCACATTAAGTAGTCGGCTTTTCTCTCGTTTGCCATTGCAATTGCCTCAAAATCTTTGTCGAATAGAAAATCTGTGCACCTGAAGCAGTAAATTGTTCCGTATGTCAAATCCACGACTAAAAAATAATGAAAGATTGCAATTAATATTTCCCTGATAAAAAAAATAACATGTTATTTAACAACCTAAGGTATGTCCGGTCTCTCTATAGTGGTTTCTTATGTGACCTCCTCTAAGACAGCCAAAGTAAATGCAGTGCATACAAGTGTGCAAAAATCCATCCACTTTTTTGCATGTGAAACATTTTGACAATCGAATCTGCAACAATGGAGATGCAAATATTAATCAGTCAAACATAGTTTTTTTTTAATCCCTATACCTTGAGTTCTCGTGACCTGTCCACAACACAGGTGACCAAGTTGGAATGAATTTTTGCATAATTCTTCAGACCTCCGGTCTTTTTCATCTGCTCCAAATGCTCGCATGTCGTCTTTTTCAGTAATTTTGCCTTTGTCGCCAATGTCGTATCTATTAAAAACAGCACATTCTAAAAATAAAGTCAAATGTACAATATAAAATTCCATAAAACAACTTACCCATGATAGTAACAGCGAATCAGTTATAAATTAGTTTACTTTTAGTAAATAATATTTCTGTTTCCTTCAAAATTGGTTGTTAATTAAAATATATTTTGATATTTCTTTGCTCGTTAATTTGTCTGTGTCTGAAGTTCAAACAAAGTGGTGCTCAGCTGCCGAGTTTCTTTCTCCTCACTTCTAACTTCTATGTATAGTTTAAAGCTTGATGCCGACAACTCAGCATCAGCGGCAAATGAATTGCCAAATTGACCTCGGACCTACAAAGGCCACCTTTCCCCAATCCCCTCAAAAATAATCAAGCGTCCGTCGGTTATCTTATAGTTGTTGACCTCCTAAAGTAATTACATTGGGGAAAATGAGATAATGTTGTTTGAGAAATATGAGACAAAATGCATATGCACGTGGTTGAGAAGTTGAGACAGGGATTCATTCAAAGAAAGAGCATGAAGCTTAATGTTGATGAAGCGTCTTCTTAATATTGCATCTGATGCTTTCTCCACTTCCGGTCATGCTTTTGTTTGTTTACGTCCTTGGCTAGCTATAAAATAGTTTGGGGCACCGGTAGTGATAAGTGCTACTTGCAGTGCTTTCTCTCTCTGTTTTCTGCCGGTGCGGTGCCCGAGTTTTGGATGTCGGAAACCGAAACTCACGCCCTACCTCTATCCGGGCATACCTCCTTGTTGTTATGTCTGTGGTTGGTTGCCGGATCCAAATTCATTCTGGCTCATTGTCGGCTTTTCTATAAAATTTGCAGTTGCATATTACAAGGAAGTGATTGAGGAATGATGGGGTCAACAATTGGGATAGATAATTGACCAAAGAAAGTGTTTCGAAATGTATGTATGACGGTATGGCAAATGTGACGATGGGAGTCCAAAGTCTTTCATCATCCTTTGTGGGCATATAGGAAGAGAGTAGAAGAGTAGTATCTTGGTTGCATATATTTTTTGCTTGGGGGATCGCTGGAACGGTATTATACTCTTTTCCTCGTGACTCTCTGGCCAGAGAGTAGTATTAACTTGTCTGGGCCTCGTGTTACCTCGTCCTTCTTCTTCTTCTTCTTCACTTAAAACTTCTTTTTAACTAACCAGTGATCCTTTGGAGAGCGATTCTCTCATGTGCCTTTTTCTACTGGTGTCCTGTGTCACAGTACTCACAGTGACTTAATCAAGTGTGTGCTAAAATCCAGTCAATCCTTGATACCTTTGTGCAAACAACATCACTCACTTGCTAAAGAGATTTACAAGATGTAAGTTATATCGCATGCATCCATTCGTTTCAGAAAAGTTGCTTTAGAAAAGTTCCCAGGCCGAAAGATATGTAGCATGAAAATGGACACCGGCTCAAATATCCTAAATTTCTGAACGCATTTGTGTTGTTGGGTTGCAATGCACAAGGTTGAGGTTCTTTTTCGTACCGACACATATCTCATTCATGTCACCATCTTATGAGAAAGATAAGAGTTGTTCGGGTGGGATTGTTCCAAAAAGACTATTTTTGCCTCTCCATCCATCTACCGCAATTGCAACGTCTATTTAAAACACGGTATCCAAAAGAGAAGAACCAAACCCAATACTTATAATGACTCTCTGGGAAAGTAAAGCAGAGCTAGAATGCTCAAAACTAGAATAATACAGAAAAGTGGATATTATTAGTGAGAGACTTCATTGTAAGAAAAACAATGGAAATTTTGAGGGCATAATCATATCCTTCTTCTCCCTTTATCGCCTTCAAAACTTATTTTGAGTGATGCTTTAAAAACAGCCAAGAAAACAGTCAAGTACAAAGAGTTGAAAATATTCCATCTGCACAAAAAGAGCATGCATTTGGTGTAGAGATCGATGCCGGTTTTGGGAAGTGATGGTGTAATATGTAAATGAAATTTGTAAATAAAATTAAAATAAATAGGGTAGGAAGGTGCTCCATTGTGTGTTGTTTTAATGGAGCCTCTTCCTCATGCATTAAAAGTACTGGCCTATACATTATCCTCGTTTTTATTTTACCAATTTACATCTCCCATCAACCAACAGCACAAATAAATGCTTTAAAGGAGTTTAAGCAACTTTAAGCATGTGTGTGATGATTATACGATACTCCACGTTGTTCACTTAAATAGTTTACTATGCTCCTCCGGTTCTTCCAGCTTCAGGTTTGGAAGAAGAAAAAAAAACAGAAATATCTGTCTCATTCATGTTGGTTGTCTCTCATGTTGTCTATGTTCTTGTCATCCCTTTCTATCTATTGGTGACGGGACGATAAGTAAATAAATAATTTATAGACTAACCTAACCCTTTATAAAAACGTTGTATCCTTCTGTCTGTACGCTTGCATAAATTTCCAACGGTCTGGCCCAAAGTTTTGAAATGTGGTACATATTTTAAGTGAGTTTAAACTTACAAGGTCAGAAGGCAATCAATAAATCTCAATTCCTCAAATTCAATAATAATCATATTCATCACTGAAAATGTCTTAATCGGAACTGACCGTCTTATGACCGTGGGGATGAGTAAAACCTTTCAAATTATTTAGTGGGGTGTACGTGGCTATTAAAATCATTGACAAGTCTAAAAGGACATGGAATGGTCCTAGAATGTTTTTGGATATTTCATGAGGCAAGTTGAGATTTCAACTACTTCATCAATTAAATCAGTGTTTGTCATGCACTTTTTGCCAACAAAATATTTGCTTTCATATTGGCAGCCATAACAAGAGCTTCTTGTCAAGAGGTCAAGACCGTTGGCCCATTTGGCACTTTGTTACGTGCGTTTGTAACTTTTCGTTTAATAGCTATCAAGCATAAGTTATACGACAACACGGGCATAAAATGAAATAATAAATTCACTGCATTCATTACATGTTGCAATAGAAATCGATGTTCATTATTACCCGACGATTCTACCCGAATTATAAGAGGAAATGATAATATTTGTTTTATTACTACTCCATTTTCATTTAATGTAGGGAGGGTTAATGGCTATTATAGGCGTATCAGAGAAATAATCAGGATAATGGAGGAATGCAATGGAATATTATTGCCACAACCAACCTCCACATTTTACACACATGGCACACCGCATGGCATAATTTTGTAGCCCAGCATCTTCCGAGAGTTAAATCAAAGATTATAGAAAAGGGATGCTATGTATGAAGTTAAATGAGTTGCATAACTGGACTGGAGTCACTCCGGTGGAGTGTAGTATCATTCCATATACCTAACACGCAGGCAGTTAAGTTGTTGGATATCTGTTGGTGCTTAAATTGATGCCGAGAGTAGAGGTAACAACATATAGCAGAAGAGTTGACTCTACCAAAACCAGACGACAAGAAACAACCTTGAGGATATTGTAATTGACTATTCATTCAAATAGTTGCACCCGACCACCGATATGAAAATACGGAACCTTTCGGAAGAAATGAACGGGGTCAACGGAGTCAACGGGGTCAACGGGACGGGGGCTCCTACCAGCTCTGACGAAAGTGAGGACTCCAAGGACCCAAAGGACTTGACAGACTCAAAGGAAAAGGGAGCAGACAGCGGAAGTGAGCAGGAGACTAAAGGAACTGAGCCGGCTGAAGATGTCTTTTACGTCCATGACACCGGTCTTACAATCAAAATTGTGGCACCTGGAGCAGAACCCTTTGAAATTCAGGTGGCTGTACGGTTTACACACAATTTTACCATCAGTCTCAAACCATGTACTCATAATTTTTTTGTTTCTCTTTTAGGTCTCGAGCAGTGAAATTGTTCAAGAGCTTCATCAGTTATTAATGGAACGAGAAGATACTTGTCACCGAACTTGCTTTTCACTTCAATTAGATGGAACAACTCTTGACAATTTTGCAGAGTTGAAAAGCATACCGGGGCTCAAGGATGGATCGGTTATTAAGGTAAACTTTTTTTATATCATTATAATCTCTTCTTATCTATTAAATAATTCAATTAAGCATATTATAAACATGTGTAAATAAATAGGTTGTTGAAGAGCCTTATACATGCCGAGAAGCTCGAATTCATGTAAAGCATGTTCGTGATCTGCTCAAGCCTTCGGATTGGGCTGATTCGTATGCTGGGGCTGATTGTGCGTCCCTGTCCTTCCTAAATGCCGTTAGTGGAGGGGATTTGTCGGGGAAGAAAAGAGTTGTTGATTGCACTCCCCCAGATTATATAATGCCTAGCACATCAAACTCCCTTCTGACCCCAATCCACCCCCTCAATAAAGAACACAAGCCAATTTCTTGCCTCAAGGTGAGACTTTCATCAAAACTGTTGACTAATATTAAATCATGTCTCAAGTTTTCTCATTTTTCTTTTGATGTCCAGTTATAGTTGAGTTGCTTTTTTAATAAGAATACAAATAATTGTATTGTAACAGGTTCTGGCAGCTTCTGGTTGGAATCCACCACCAGGCTATAGGAAACTTCATGGCGACTTGATGTATCTTTTGGTGGTAACTTTGGAAGATAAAACTTGTCACATTACTGCATCCCCTCGTGGATTTTATCTCAATCGCTCCACAATGGACGAATTTGATCCTCAGCCTTCTGCACCAAATAACTTTCTTAGTCACTCTTTAATAGAACTCCTGAACCAAATTAGTCCTGCTTTCCGCAAAAACTTTATTTTGCTACAAAAGCGTCGCATGAGTCGTCATCCTTTTGAACGGGTTGCGACACCATACCAAGTCTATAGTTGGGTTTCTCCGCCAATTACGCACAATTTGGACGCTATTCGAGCTGAAGAAGCTTTCTCATCTAAACTTGGCTATGAAGAACACATTCCCGGCCAAACAAGAGATTGGAACGAAGAACTTCAATCAACTCGAGAACTACCTAGATCTACACTTCCTGAGCGTCTTTTAAGAGAACGTGCCATATTTAAAGTTCATTCGGATTTTGTTTCTGCTGCTACAAGAGGAGCCGTCGCAGTCATTGATGGCAACATTATGGCAATAAATCCAGGAGAAAGTCACAAGATGCAAATGTTTATTTGGTCCAATATTTTCTTTTCCCTTGGCTTCGATGTCCGTGATCACTACAAAGAATTGGGGGGAGATGCCGCTGCCCATGTCGCACCCCGAAATGACCTTCAAGGAGTTGCAGCCTACAATGCCATTGATCTTGAAGGCTTATACACTTTGGGGACAGTTGTAATTGACTATAGAGGCTACCGGGTGACGGCCCAGTCAATTATCCCAGGAATTTTAGAAAGAGAACAAGACCAATCTGTTGTATATGGATCAATTGACTTTGGAAAAACTGTTGTAACAAATGACAAGTATCTGGATCTGCTCAAGAAAGCTGCTCCCAGACTTAAAGTTTTACCTCATTACGTGCTTAATGAGAAAGAAGACATTGTTGAATTGTGTTCATCCGTTGAATGTAAAGGAATTATTGGCAATGATGGACGTCACTATATTTTAGATTTGCTCAGAACTTTCCCTCCTGATGTCAACTTTTTACCTGGTAAATCAAACGTGATTCATCTTTTCATCTTTTTATTTATTATATCATGCATTCTTATATTTTATTTTATTTTTAGGAGAAAATGTAGAGATTTGTGATGATGTCAAAGCTCTGGGTTATCCCATGGAACATCCTCACAAACTTTGCTGCCTTCGTCAAGAATTAGTGGATGCCTTTACCGAGTCCAGATATATGAGCTTTATAAAATTGGCTGCATATCACCTGCAAACAATGGGCCTCAATAAAAAACTTAACAAAGAGACACTGGTCACTAATGGAGAGACTGAAGAAACTTGTAACCATACAGAAGAACCTTCCAGTGAAAATTGTGGTCAAAATGGCTCAGTAGAAGCCGAGAATGAAAAATCAGAAGAAGAACTAAAGAAAGAAGAAAACAATGATAAGAAATTTATTGAAACCATTACAAACTCTCCTGAAAAATCTGAAGGTAAAGGATATTTGGATGAGTCATTAATATTCATATTTATTTATATTCTTGTTTTTTTTTAAATCTTAGAATCTACAACACTGAAAGCAATTCGACAAGCGGCTGCCTCTGTCTGCTCATTATCTGAAACTGAATTTGACATTCGCTTTAATCCCGATATTTTCTCACCAAGTGTCCGACATATAGAACCCACGCCTGAAATTCTAGCTGAAGCAGCAAAGAAAGAGTTGGAGAAAGAAAACAAAGACAAGGAAGAATCTGCTCCTGAAGAGTCAACCACAAACAAAGAAATTATAAAACCTAAAAAATTTCCATCCATGGAACTACAAATTCGTCTTAATAAAGAAGCCTGTGAATTCCTTCTAATGTTCCAAATCCCTCAATTCGTCCGTGACATCACATCAAACAGGTACGATTTTCAATCAAAAAATGTATAGCCTTTTATTGTAAATAAATATGTAGAACAGAGTAGATATGTAGTGGAATAGCAGCAGCATGATAAATATATGTGTTGCATGATTGGGCTTACATGGTGGGGGTTGGTTTATTATTAATAGTGCTTGCGCCCTGGATAGTGGCTCAACGTTCTTTGGTCCCAACGCCCTCATCATGGATGGTCAGACCCTTTCTGCAGCCATGCATGTCCGTGGAATCAACATTCGCTATTTGGGTCGGGTTGTCCAACTTCTAATTGAGAGAGAAAAGGCAGCCAAGGAATCCGTCTCCAGAGTCACTCCAGTAAATCCAGTAACAGTCAATGGTCATTCTCAACCTAACCAAAACGGTACAAGCAGCAACAATGGGCTCGCCAATCTACCCCATTACATGACCACTATTGCCGTCATGGAACTCATTGCCCGATCTGCCAAACATGTCTTCAACCCATACGTCCAGGTGCCTACTTTAATTTTGGTTTATATCTATGTTGGGATTCATAACATTAATATGTTTTCTTTAAAACAGAGTGTCGATGTGATGAGTCAAAGTCTCGCCATTAGTCACTTTCTCAATTGTTTTTTGATGTCCGGCCAAAGTTCCGTGCCTCTAAATCTTAATGATGAGGTAAAAATCCACATTGACAGGGTTTAAAATTGTAACCGATTATTTATTAATATTTGTTATTACTACAGCTAACACCAATGAGAGGCTCTCGAGGGACTCACCGAAACAAGAGCAAACAAAAAGCAAGAAATAGTTCCAGTAGCAATGGAACAGGAATCGAGTGGACTGCTCTGACTCAATTGTCATTGTGGGATCAAATTCTTAATGACATTAGTTCTTATTATGGCTTGACTTTCCCTGAGAATTCAAGAGACTGTCTAGATTCAGTTCTCGCAGTTTATGGCGTCCAAAAAATGTCACTCCTTCGTTCATTCTGTTTAAAAACAGGAATCCAAATTATGCTTAAGGAATATCAATTTTCTAAATATGGAAACTCTGGAAAATCCTCTGTAAACGCATTCAACCAAGAAGACATTCTCAATGTATTCCCTGTTGTCAAACATATTGATCCAAAGGTAATGCAATAATATAGTACTGTTGATTTTTTTAAATTAAGATTGTTATATCATTTTTGTATTCTTTTAGGCTTCTGACGCTTATACTTTTTTGGGAACAGCTCAGTCCAAAATGTCTTCTGGATTTTTCCGAGAGGGCTATGAGCTCCTTAGCGAATCCCTTAATTTACTCAATAACGTTTACGGAGCCATGCATCCCGATATTGCTTTATGTTTACGGTCATTAGCTCGACTGAATTATGTGATGGGAGAACATGGGGATGCGATGGCCTACCAACAAAAAGCACTATTTATGGCTGAAAGAATTCTGGGCGTGGACCATCCGACCACAATCTTGGAATACACACATTTAGCTCTGTATTGCTTTGCCAATAATCAAGTCACTACAGCCCTTAAGTTACTATACAGGTAGATTTTGAAAAGTTTTTGTGATTATTTAAATTACAAAATAACTAATTTGTCTTTTTACTTTTCCAGAGCTCGATATTTGGCTTTATTGGTCTGCGGAGAAAATCACCCTCATGTTGCACTTTTGGATAGCAATATTGGTCTCATTCTTCACGCCGTGGCTGAATACGAGCTATCACTAAAATTTTTGGAAAAAGCACTCGAGTTGAGTAAAAAGTATTTTGGAGCCAGGTCCCTTAAAACGGCAGTTGGACATCACTTAGTTGCCAGAACTCAAAGTTGTATTGGTACGTATTCAAATTATTTGAATCAAATATATTATATACTAATTATACAAAACAAAGGAGAGAAAGAAATTTTTGATCATTTATCATTGTTGTTCTTTTCATAGGCGACTTCCGATCCGCACTGATGAACGAGAGAGAAACATTTTCCATTTACAGGGAACAATTAGGGGAAAAACATGAAAAGACACTGGAAGCTTCCGATTGCTTGCAGCATTTGACGCAACAAGCTGTTGTGTTACAACGAAAAGTAAGCTTTTACTATTACTTTTAATAAAGACTGTGGGACTAAACACTTTAAACTTTGTTGTTAGATAAACGACTTGGCTCATGGCAAGGGGTTGCCACCAATACAAATTCAACCTCCTTCAATGGGCTCTGTTTTAGATATGTTGAATTTAATCAACGGAATTCTATTCATGCAAATTAGGTAAGTTTTCTACATAATATATAGCATCGTCTCTTGCTTGACTTGTCTCTTAATTAATAATGATTTACAAACATTTTTAGTCAACAAGACATAGAAACTTTTAAGGCTGAGTTGGAGCAACGGGCTAAAGAGTTATCTCCTGCTACGAATCAATCGCAAATCCAATCGACCCCGACGACAATCGAAGAACCTGTGGAATAAGACGCTAAGTAGTTACCATAAAAATATTTGGATTTTGGAATGTGTAGGGTTATTTTTAGTTTATATATATACCACCTCTACCTTACTCATTCATAAGTTTTTTGTAAGTTTTGTTAGTTGATAAGTACAAAGTCACCGAACGTTGTTAAAAAGCCGATACATACAAAAATAACGTGAGTTTATAAGATAAACTTGATAAAATCGACTAACGTCAAACAAGGAGATGTACGTATGCAATACGTCTCAATCGTTGTAGTAAAAACCGTAGTTGTGATGATTTTCAAGTGTACTTTAGAAAAATATTGTGATAGAAAAAGTAGTTTCATATTATTTAGAAAATTCTTCTTGTAGCAAGATGACACTGGCTCAACTGCCAAAGTGCCATAATTATTAATTGTTAAAAAATAGTCAGAGAAAGTGTAACCACTTTTAGTTGATACTGAAATAGAGTTCAACATAAAAACGAGTTCAATTAGTCTGGTGTACAATGGAAAGAAATAGAACTGAATATGCATTTATATTAATTTTGAGTTACAACAACCTTAAATCTCGTGCATAGACCTACTTAATAGACGTTTATATTTTTAGGAAACATTCAAATACAAGAATAGTAAATAAATTGACATTTTCCAGGATTGAAATTATCTTTCTTTATTTGCATAATCATTGAATTGTGAATAGATTCAGAAAACTTGAAAATATCGTAAGTTATAACCAAATTTATGATTAGACTAAATTCCAAAGTTTGCATACATTTTCATAAGCCATCTTCATAAAGCCCTGTATTTAAATTATTTAACACATTTATACCTAGAATCTGCTTTGAGATGTGCGTTCTTATTTCACTAAATTATAATAAAACAAAAGTGAATTGATCATGAATTAACTGATGTTGCAATTTGCAATTTGCGATATCTCAAATCAATTAAGAAATGAGGAAGAAAGTTGGGAAAATTGAGACGTCGGTTTCTCATTTCCTGTGCCTCACTTTCACTCAAATCTCTGCACGTAAACATTGCACAATTTTCATTTAATTAAAAAACAACTCAAGTTTTCATTTTTTTAAAATAACTTTTAAATTAGGTTTATAATAACTTAGCAGACAATCATACAGCAAAATTAACTTTTTATAGATTTTTTTAAAGAAGCCAAAATGAACTAATTTATCGTGGCTCCAGGAGTTGGTGTCTTCCAGTAATTAAGTGCAATCTTCCAACTACATTTTACAATGCCAAAAACAACGAAACTAGAGATTTATTTAAATGACAGCTACTAAAAGTATTATATAAATTATTAAGAAACTTGTCTTTAGTTGTCACTTTTACAACGTGACACTGAGGATTATCAGGAATGAGGAAGAATGAGCTCAGAACATTCTTCTACCGGCGTTGAGGACGTTGATGAATTTCGTCAACAATTGGATCAATTGCTACGGTCATCACGTCCAAAACGATCATCTTCAAAACAAGACAAGACTGACGAAAACGACGAGTTTGACGCTGAAAGAATATGGAAAAAATTCTCAATCAGACACCGAATTTCTCCTTTTAATGTCAACAACAATCTCAGCAGAACAATTAAGGAAAGAAAATACAAGAGAAAAAATGAAAGTGACGACAATCTGCCAAAAACTGCCGAGTTTATTACGTTCCAAACTTCCAATAACCTTTTAGCACAAGTCTTCCAATGGATATTGAGATTAACAGTATTGTTCCTAAAAGTTTTAGGGTTTGCACTGATTACTTTGACCTTATTTTACTGCGTTTTCACTCTTCACAAACCTACACAAGCCTTGATATCACGAAATACACAAAAATGGATTTATCCTGTTATGAGAGCTTTGAGATTAATTTCCATTCCAATTGTTAAACGCTTCCCAATTCTAAGTGGTATGTAACTATTTTATTTTTATTTTAGATTAATACATAATAATGGTATTTCTTTACCAGACTACTACACAGAAACCTGCCTTATCCGCAACCCATTCTTTGAAATTGCTGAACTGGACTGTTGGCCATGCGAAAGTGTCAGGCATGTCATAGATCTAACAGGATTTTCAAACTTTTCTTCTGCATATCATCACAGCGGAATCCCCTTTATCGTCAAAGTAAGTCGATTATTTTTCATTTTAATATCCATTCTACATTTTGTTTTACAAATAGGATGCATTCAAAGATGAAATCGGATTAAAGGAAATCAAAGAAATTGTTTCTGATGAAAAAGACACATTTGGTACAGTTTTTGTAGATACCAGTTCTGGTGGACTGACCACTTTAGATGACGTTTGGGAGCAAGAACAAATAAATCGGAATGATTTTCATATGAAGTGGTACGATTACCCATAAGTGAGTTTATTTGGCTAATTGTGGATATTTTGCTAATTTGTTGAAGGTATATCAACCGAGCTGCAGCAGCCAGAGTTTGGAGAAAGTACTTTCCAAAACCATATTTTATTCCAGCATCTACAGAAATTTCTGTAAAACATTACATGTTTGTAGATCGATATTTATCGCCAACGTACAGACTGGTTAGTAGACTTCATAACAAAATTATATTTTTTTTAAATATATTTTTTAGCCTCTGACTGAATTCGCAAATGTGTTCCTGACTCAAGCCAGTGGAAGTCGTTCAATTGTCCTTATCCCTTCAAAAACATGCCAAAGTCATTGCAAAGTTGTCTCTGCGGTTCTACAGCAAAATGATGTTTGTAAGTTGTACCCATTCAGCATCAATTATCAGCTTTATAATTTTTTCTGAAATTTTGCAGTGTTTTACAATTGGTTGTTTTGGCGTCCAATATCACTGGCTACAGATTCCGTAACTCAAAGTACAAGTGTCACTTTCATTGGGAGTTTCTACTGAAGTCATAATTATTAGAACCGCTTGTTCTTCCATTTACTGCTCATGTCTTCCAATTTGATAATTATTTATTTATTTGTATAGCTATAATAATATACTGCCACTATGACGATTTTTTTTATAACTTTGTTCTAAATATATGTTAATTTTGAGAAGAGTCTTCCGTAACTTTTTCCATCAATAAATGAGAACGATAAATATATTGTAGAAAACAAAGATTTAAATTTTTTCAATCATTTTATTATTATTCGTTAAACTTGGCGTGCCCTTTGTGAGGTTACATATATATATATCTAAAGGCTCGTTGACTACGAAGACTAATAACAATTATAACAAATATCAACTTTTGATATGAAAATAGTACACTGATGAGAATAAGGATGGAATTGTTGAGTTTCAAAATACAGTACCACATTCCAAAGTATAAGGCGTATTTATGACGTTGGAAATTACAATATTGATATAATAAGACACATGACGATAAACAAGACCGTCTACATTGCTAAATAAAACGAAAAGGTACAAAAAGTCAAGATATTCATTGCGTGATTTGGATTATATATTATGCACATTTAAAATTTGATCGACTAGAATTACAGGAAATTGTGCAGTTATTAATTGACTCGAATTGCGACATACACACGATTTGGGTATAGTATGAAAAGTGAGCTAAAACAAAAAAAAGTGAAGAGATTTACAATAAGCGAAATTGTAATTATGAATTTTGATCCCATCCCATTATTATGGGTTCAGTCAAATTTTCTTTTTATAGCGTCTTTAAGAAGGACAGGGATAAGTGATAAAAATCCCAGGACTAGTAGAACAATCAATGAAGTCCAACTTAAAGCATCCGAGGATGAAGTAAGTTGGCTGAGCGTAGTACCAGCTTGAATAGCAACAAACGATGGTGGAGCAACCCCTATTATTGAAACGTTTAAAAGAAAACAATATTAGTTATTATTAAAATAATAAGATTGTAAAGATTTTTTTAATGTTACAAACCTATGAAAGTTCCAAAAAAGAACGAGATTAGGGGTACTCCAATTACTGGTGACGTGATGTTAATGAACCAATTTGGCAAAAATGGCGTCACGCGAAGAAATATGATGTAGTTCAATATGTTGTCCTTGTGGCTGTTGACCTAATTTCATTAAACAATTAAAGTAATGAAAGATTTAGACTACAACGGTTAATTTCATTTATAACTTACAGTTACAGACCAAGCTTGAACTCTTTCTGGAAAGTATTTGTAGATTACTCTCCTTCCAACTAGCCAAGATAGTCCAAAGCAGAACGACGCACCAGTCGCCGAACAGAAGCAGACCAACAACAAAGCCAGCCAGAATGGAAATAGAAATCCAGATAGAATTGACAGGAATATCGATCCCGGAATGGCAAATGTTTGTAGACTATAAAAAAATATTTAATGTGAGACAAAACTAAGACAGTACCATTTTTATGAATGCTTTTGATCAACTTACAAAATATAGACGACGAATACTCCGCACAGTACATTCACAAAATACATCTCCTTGTATCTATTTAGAACCAACCCTAACATTTTAGCTTCTTCTATATTTCTGGGCAGTTTTATATGCTGCTTTTCGCTCCTATATAAAATAAAAATAACGTTTAAAAAAAACCTTTCGATAAAACAAGTCAACTTACTCTTCCAAATTAGGGAATGTACCATACACCCAGAATATGACCAATAGTGAGGCAAGAAATACAAGGCCTAAAACTAAGAATGACTTCTTTGAGGATCCCATTGTGTAAGTGGAAGGGCTTCCTTGGCTTTCAACCTGTCCTTCGTCCACATTGTCGTTGGTCAGGGCCACTCCGTTGCTGACCGTTTCTATTTGCGAGGTAGTTTGTGCTACGGGCTCTGGAGCTATTTGATTGGAATGTGAGGTCATCATTCTTTTCCCACTGACACCGCCCCCCTTTGTATCTAATGGAACATTAGACAACACTACAATTAGTATTTGGGCATTGGCACTATGGCTATTGTGTAATTAGTGACTCACCTTGTTGTATAACGTGTTTAAAAATGGATTCGTCGTTGGTTTTTGACGTTTGGGCGTCGGGGTGGAGTTGCGTAGCGCCGACGCCGAGGAAGGGGCTCAACAGCTCCTCGCTCATCACTTAACTAACCTCGGAGGAAGGGACAAAATGGGGGAAATTAAAGCTGATGATGAATAAGATATTTCAAATATCGCATATGCCAACATACCCCGTGGCACGTATAAAAAGAGTGAAAGTTTTTTCTTGAAGGCAGTAGCAGCTAGCATATTTATTTAATTAGTGGTATTTTGAGTTATTTATTTAATTATTTAGATTATTAGTTATTTTTGAGAGGATGGGTCTTCCGCATGTGATCTTTGCAACTGTGATATTTTCTTTGGTGGCCATATCCAGAGGTAAATAAAAATCATACTGATTGAATGACATTGATATTGACGCCTGTCAATATCTAGGTCGGCTGTCCACAAGATGCTATGTCTGCCGTTCTCGGGGGGATTTTGGAGACTGTAAGGATCCCTTTAGTTATAACGACACTTCCATAAAGGAACTGCCTGGAAATCCAGTGTCCGTCACTTCGTGTCCCTCAGGCTGGTGTCGAAAACAGACAGAAGGGATACGCGGACCCTCAGATGGTAAAATTCAATAGATTTCAACATTTAATTAGCCTCATAATTACTTTTAATTACTTTTGCAGAATACGGCTCAGCAACGGACCGCTCTTGTTTAAGTCAAGCTCCAAATGACGGGGAGGAACGTTGCGCTGAAGTGAAGATCCGAAATAAAGTTTCGCGACTTTGTCTTTGTCGCGGTGACCTCTGCAACAGGGCCACGTCCACTGACAAAGTCTTCCCCTTCCTCATCCCCTTCGCATTCGCCATATCACTCATTAAAGCTTCCAATTATTTATGACGACGTTGTATACAAATCATATCAGCAATACTCATGAATGATCAAGCAAGACATATCAGTAGATTTAGGAATCAGCAATTAGAATTATCAAGTAACTATTTTTGCAAGTAGATATTATCATAAAAGATTTTATATTTTTCTATGTTTTATATGATGTTCGATGTTCTTACAACAATAAAAAAAAGTACATTCTAATAATAATATATCGCTGTTTTTTGGTTTTCATAATTAACAGAAAATGCTACAAAAGATTAAGAAATATAGAAACGGTATTTTTGTTTTGTTTCAAATAGAAAATTCTGAATGCACTTTTTAAGCCCACAAAGGGAACTTGTTCAATTTTCAACTTATTGCAATATTTTATTTACCAAATCGCTTGGTGCGGTAACAAAACTTTTAAGATGGAAATCAACCTACATGAAATTTCATAGATGAATACAGAAAAATTTCTGAATCACGTGGAGAGACATTTATTGCATAGACAAAATAAACTTGACATTTAATATACGGATTATGTTACATGAATTGCAATTCAATATCCCATGTGTAAGTTATGCATATATTATTATATTATTATAAGTATTGCAATTAGTACAAAAAATACAAAATTTGAGAATAAAAACTATGAACCGAACAAATTTCAGCTTTGTTATTGCTGGCAGTTATGAAGTGACTCTACTTTTTATGAAAGATGCTCCACGAAGTCATCAAAGGCTTTGAGTAGGCGTAAAGGAGATGCATGGGTTCCAAACTTTGGAATAGACGTGCATAAGAGTGGGGGAAAGTTGAGCGTGATTGTGGACTGTATTCTATGTCATCCAGCTCTTGTCGTGGTGGAATGTGCCGGGCCTCGTGGTGGTAAGGGCTTTAGAAAAGAACAATTAGTGTCGCTTTCATGGGTGGAATAATTGAATGGTTGTTACATGTTGTGTTAATCTGTTAAGTAGTGTGAGTTAGTTGCGTTTATTGTTTTTAGCATTGTTAATAATTAACTTAAAAATACGTATTTTTGTACAAATCCATGCTGAACTTCTCTTCGCCTATACATATCTATTGATATTGACTGACTTTGTATTTTTATCAATTCCATGTGGATTAGTTTTTTTATGTTCATGTTTTGTTAAAATGTTTTGAGAATTGATAGTACGTCATTTGGGTGCTTGGTTTGACTTTCTCCGTGACCATTCTCGGGTCTAATGCTTTTTGGAATGTGGGATTTGATATTTGATCTGAGCAAACAATCCAAGCTAACAAAATTACTTTTACATAAATTACATAAAGGATCAAGAAAAATTATACATCCACATCGAGGAAGATTTGACTAAATGTTTATCCTCTTGCCTCTACTCCGAAAAAGTGGTATTATGTCATTTCTCGGATAGTTTATGCTCGTCATAGGATAAAAAGAGATAAATGGACTCGTCTTTCCTTTACCCATAGGGAAATGAATTGCAAAGGTATGACATTTCAATTTATTTAGCATGTTCCATTCTGTATTTACATTGTTAGTATGTAGCTTTACGAAAGAAGAGCAATGTTAACAAATCACTTTAATAATATACATAAAAAGACTCAATTATTGGATTAGCATAGAATTGGCAAGAAATTGTATATATAAAAAAATAAAAGCAAATGGATAAATGTACATTTCACAGACACAGCTTTGACAAACTAAACAACAAAGCAAATTTATTGCTCTTTTGGTTGAGTTTTTAAAGCTATAATTCGTTACATTTAAATAAAAATATATTTTCTTGCAGACCGGATATGTATATATTAAAGTACATAGCTTTGAATATTCCAAACATTAGTTAGAAGAAATGGCAACTGATGAAATGTAATCAAGCAAGCTTTGTTATAATGAACATAAGAGGCTTTTAAAGTTAATCAAGTTAAAAAGAAGAGAAAATAATAATATTAACATTAATTCAACACAGTGAAGCATTATTGTTTTGAGCCGGATAAGGATTGCTAAAACGGCAACTGTTTAAAAGAAACAAATTACTTTGCAGCATCAAAGAAGGCGAAATAAGGTCGGATGCTGCGAAGAATATTTGGCTCCAGTCCGTTGTGAACTCGCTGCTCGTTCAGGGAAAGCATTGCGCGCTTGTGAGGATAAGCGGCGAAGAATGGCGGATGTTGAGCTGCGTATTTGGCGGTATCAGGGTCTGAGAGGTACGGGTCGTTATCTGCATAGTCGCTTGCCTGCCACATAATAGCAAAAAAAAAATCAAGGTGAATCATATAAACTTTGGTAAACTTCCGCATCCATCCACTCTATCATTTTGATGTTGATTGAATGAAATACATTTCACTTAAATCAATAGGGACAATGAGTGATATCCCTCAGCAAGCTTCAGAAAGATAGACAAAGAAACTTAATAAATGGCAGAGTATTGTGCCGTTTTGAACATGGAATTGATGAGGTTCAAGGGAACATGCTTTTACATCGTTCATTACTTCTTTTCACTTCTTTCAAAGAGATATCGCATGTCGCATTATCATTGCTCATACGACATCCGCAAAATTGTAAAGCTCTATGAAAAAAGAAGCCAACGCACTGCACCTTTCGTTTTCATTTAGGTGGCAAGTTGTTTGTGACAATAGTATAACGTGGCTGTCAATTTACAACCTCAAACAATCTCATCACAAAGCGTTCACACCAAATCAATTGTGGAATTAATTTAACAGAAATAAGATTACTATATATGTGTCGTACCTCGGTTGGAAGTGGTGGGAGAAAAACCCCGTCGGGAGAAAGTGCTTCTGGGTTAGCGTAGCTATGCTGAGCTCCAACTCGACCTCCTCGTGGGCTAGCGAAATTCCTCAATGATCCAAACTCTTCTCCTTCAAATTTATAAGAATCAGTACAATCTTTTGAGAATCAAATTCCAATTTATCTCAAGGGAAGAATAATGAACCATAAAAGATAAAAAGACACCCACAGAACAGAAAAATAAGTGTACGAAAATATCAAAAACAAATACTAAAAAAATAAATTATAGATATAGTAGAAAGAACATGTATGAGAAACAAATTATGGCACTTTGAGGTGCACAACTTTCACCAAAATCGCATTCAATATATCTCATACAACGTGGGAGTTGCAAGGAAAGCAATTTTCCTGAATAACACGATGCACAAAGGCGTTTACGTCAAAGACACGACTTGATTTCTTTGCTTTCTCGTCATTTTACACTTTAGTGAAAATCCTTCATCTTAAATTGTTTGTTTCATTACATGTCGAAAGTTTAAAATGCAAAAGAGTTTTTTTTTCTATCACTCACTCTGAAGGTCACAAACAGTAATTGCGTCTCATTGTCGTACCTTTAAGTTGGAGGTTTGGTTTAATCAATGCTTGATTGATTTTCCCAATTGCTATATCTTGAACTCATCGTGTCATTTATTTTGCTCGTGTCAAATGAGCCATTGAAATGTAGATGCATTTTTTGCGTTGTGCAATTTTAGGTTTGTATATATATAGCTCCCAAAAAATGAGTCTTATTTTTTGATAAATTATTATAAGCAGCATCTTTTTTTAGCGAGAAGAATTGGATGTGTATGTGTGTTATCAATTTTGAGATGGTGATATCACTTGTCTACAATACTATACATTTCTGCTGAGAGTGACACCATTACTACTGACATTCTATTAAGATGAGACTTGAGATACGATTAAATAAATCGGCTACCGGTAAGTAACGCTCTTGAGTGTGCGGAGTGAGAGCAAGTGTTAATGGACATACTTTCGTTGTCTTCATAAGAGTCTTGTGATAAGACTAAAAGACTGGAAAATGAAACAATTAATTTAATGCATAAAAATGACCTACCACTGACTCAATTAATCAAGGAAATTGGGTATAATATTAGCAAAACAATCGTTAAATGATGAAAAGCTAAAAAAAAATGGTGTAATGCTTCGGTCTACCTATTTCTGCAATTCTGTTTTGAAAAATGACAAAAGCCAAATTATTTAAAATTATAACAATAAATATTTCAACAATGATGTTTCCTGATTTGCATGCAAATTCAGTTATTAGATTAAGATACAAAATGGAATTTCTAAGCAGATATGAGACAAGTGTAATAATCAATTTTCTTTTAGTAATATGTTAAGAATAGAATGAAATTGAATGGATGCACAATTTGGACAAGTTCAACAAATTGTTTTGGATTGAAGGATAAAATTAGATGTAACAAAATTTGATTATAAATTATCGTGTCAATTGTGAGTTGTTAACCCCTGAAATTGTCATATCAATTTAAATTAATCCTCGAGAAACAATTTGTCAGGATGAAAGGAAAAGAGCTCCCGCAGCTTGTGTCAGACAGACAGCCACTTAACATAACATCGGTTTTGTTTGATGTATTCTACTCAAGACGTATATTAATTGTTGTTCATACAACTAAAGTGTAATGAAAATGACAGGTGTAAAATTAGACTAGCGCAAGCTGTATTAGTTTCAATCATCTTTTCATAATGCAATCAACACCCCCACTTAAGTATTATTTGTTACGATTGGTGACTAGCTGTGATCTTTTCAATGTATGTATCGAATGTTCTTTGTCTGTGAACATTATGACAGATTATGTCACAATGTAGAGGTTGCATAATCTTGTTTTGTGCGACAATTGCCCATCTCTTCTTTTCTTATAAACTACGAAAAAGGAAACAAATTGAAGTAGGAAATAAAAAAGTTATATAGAAAAGAGTAGTATGCGGAATATAAAGCAAAGTTATGTTGCATAATGTGGCACAGTTGGAGAAGATTATTTATGTGTTACTTTGTGTTAGTGTGTTAGTTCTTACCACCAAATTCGTCAAAGTCAGGGAATGTGATTCCACCAGCATCAAAATTGTCAGCGATGAAAGGACTCCGCTTAACAGCTTTTGAGTCTTTCGGCTTTTTGCTTTCACTTTTCAAAATGTCGCTTGTCCCTGTGGTCAATTCTCTAAGGGAACCCTTGGTCAAAGTATTGTCACCAGACTTTGCAGAATCCACAAACTCTACCCGAGTTCTTAGAAGTCGTTTTAATAAGGGAGAGCTCCCAGCTGTTGTGGAGGATGTAGATGTTGTAGTTGGGTCTGGTTCGGTTAATGATTTGGAAGTAATTGTTATTGTTGTAGCGTCAGTGGGATTTGTAGTCGTGGCTTTTGTGGTGTGAAAGTTTCGACTGAATTTTGATTTGATTGGCTTTCGCGTAGTTTTCTTCCGAAATAGTTTGGGTAGTGGAGAAACGGCTTCTGTTGTTGTAGGGATAATTTGGCCTCCAATGTCTCGGGCAATTCTTCCCCCCTCCAAGGAAATACTTCGTTTCTGCTTCAAATGACCTTCTCCTTCAAATTGTACAGATCATTTCACTTTGTCCAGTTATTAATAGTCATTTATCAGCAATAATAACTACCCAAAGTCATAACGTTTCTTAAATTGTTAATTCGTATCCATCCCTTTTTCCTTCTTAATCGCTAAATTAAACTTCGTCAAAGTGCATTAAAACAATGTTGATGTTTATATAAACTCTAGTAAAACTCTAGTAATTTTATTATTTGGTAGATTATCAAAATGACGAATGGTTTGTTAATTAATTTGCTTTAGTTTATGTCAGTTCGTTTCTTTTGGCTAAATTACGATATATATTTGTGACACCTACATATATATTTGCTATTGAAAAGAATTCTCAATATTTAAAATAATTGTAATTAAAATCGAAATACTCAAATAGTATTATTATATTGTATATTGCGAATCAGAATTCATGCTTGTATCAAACAAATGCCGCAGCAGATCATATTATGGATTTGTACCTGTGGGAAGAGTATAATGAGAAAGTGGCGAAGAGCCTCCGCCAATTCCATGGGAATATTGAGTGGCCTTATTTCCGGTCACAAAGCTCACGTGGACAGAAGAAATGGCTGGAGCACATCTTATCCCGCAGAAAAAAGTGACAGCAAGATAAAAGATGATCTGAAAAAATACATTAGCAATGACTTCACAGAAGTAAACATTTTTTCATATAAAGGCTCAGCAAATTGTTATGTTTTTTTGAATTCTCTTTTAAGAATCGAGTCCATTGTATACCTCTTTGATCTGAAAATTTATTTGTTTTGATCTTTATGCTAAGATGAATCGAGAAAACAATTTATAAGGTCAATTTGTTTTTAACTACAATGTTCAGTTCAATCACACAACTAACGAATCAACCAACAAGTTACACGAGTGTAAAATCCATACGAATTATTCATGGGGTTTGAGCTTTTAGCTTATTTGTCTCATCTCACTTCATTTTAGCCATTTGGAGTAATGTATCTTTGTGGGATGCCGATCAATAACTTTACTTTGAACTTTCTTTTGTAATGTGACATGACAGAATTCAATTTCGGAGACAACATTTAGAGTCAAACCAAATCAACAAAATCGGAAATCAAACTTATTTACATGAAATAATACGAAATTGTTTGAAAATAGTTTGCAAATAAATACAGAATATGTATTTACGTAGAAACAAGGCCAATAAATTTCGCTTAATGAAGGGATCATATATAACAGTATCCTGTTATTCCTGTTGATCTATTGTGTGCTTTTAAGCAAAATTATTGTCTAGACACTTGTTGGTTAAATTTCATAAAATTAGAATTATGTGAACTAATTTAAAACTATTAAACCACGAACTGCTGCAAGGCCGAACAAGCATCAAGCTTCTTTCAACTCAACAAACAAAAGTTGCCTATAGGCTGCTTAAACAAGATTTACTTAACAACGTCACACTACAAAACTGAAATATTCACTTTTATTTTTGAGATCTCTCTCTCTCTCTCTCTTGGTATTTATATTTTCCAGATATTTATATATGAATCGTCTCAACAAGTCAACTCATCCTTTGCAATTTTTGGATGATTAATTTCTTTTGAATTGAAGCTTTAGCTGCAATTTTCATATTAGTTTTTTGAAATTCCTACTTGTCATACAATCCATGTTCCTTAAATTGGCTTGTGTAATTTTGAGACCTTGCTTGGTTATTCCAAACTTGAAACTGCAGCACTAATTTTGCTGTATTAATTGTAGTTTTACAAGTGTTAATAATTAAATTGAACATGACTTGGTTTTTATTGATAAGAATTTGTAATATAGGCCAAGAAACTGCAGCAAACATCGTGACAACTTACAATAGAAATGTAACAGTCATCACCTCTTGATTACCAGTCAGGATTTTTTTTTGTTTTATAAAATTATTTTTTTTAAACACCCATTGGTCAAAAATGTATTAAACGTCAATTTCTTGTCCACCTTGATTTAAAAAAAACTTGTAGATTCTATTTATACGATGGTTAGATATGATATCTCGTGATTGTTTCTAAATGATCAATTAGTTTCTGAACGGTACTCGTGGCTTACAAATTTGCATCCATCATTTCTCTTTTTAAAAAAATAAAACTATATAACTTTACATAATATGTTACGACATATAATATTGAAGATTATCGCGTAAATTGGATGCAAAAAATTCCTGGAATTTGCTAATAAAAGCAGCCAGCGAAGCAAAGAAGAGCTTAAAAAGAGCTGGAGGGTGGATAAATTTGCACAAATTTCACAATCCGGCCGGTAACTTGCCAAAAAATGTTTACGTTAAAATATTTTTATTTCCTAGAAGTTTAAGCCCACGTTTGGGGGATCACGTACAAAGTAATTATGTTAAGTGTTTGAGCCCGAGTTTATTTGTAGAAAAACATAATCAAATGATTGAAAGACGAGAAAATTATTTTGTCATTTATTGTATTTCCAAGTTGAGTGACTTTTAAGGTAGTATAAATGATTCAAGATGCAGGCAACGCCTTTTGATACGGTTATGCTCGTTAGCGTTGAGATTTCCAAAATCCTAAAGTTTTATTCGCATAGATTTTTATAAAATGCACAATGAGAAACAAAACGGTTCTTAATGCCTTTGATTGTGCGTCTTCTATTATAATCGTTTTGCTTTTAAAATGCGTAGCTATAGAGCCCTCAATTTGGCACAAATGAATTTCAGGTCTTCTATATTACTAACATTTTAACACATCCTCCTTTTTGGAGGGTGTTAAAATTAAAGACATACAAGTGACCGTGATTTTAAGACTGCGAAAAACTACAATTACTCGCTTGTTACAATTACGTAATAATTGACAAGTGCATTTTATATAGGATCGTTAAAATTAAAATTCACCATATAAAATTAGTTAAAAACACCCAATTAAAACATTAAAATATTATATGTCATGCAATTACTAAGAGTTTTTGTGGATATAAATTTTCAGAGCTTATAACATGCTTAAAACTATGTCAATATCTTTCAGGTTTATATCTTAATATGTTACAAAAATTAAAATCCCAGCCAGATTTTTATATTACGCTATAAAAATAAATGTTTGAAATCTATTTGCTTTGGTTTCAATTTCTGAGTTTAAAAGAATAATTCCGTCAGAACAATAAAGTTGTGAAAAGTGCAACCCTTTGGCATAAAATTATTCATGAATGAATTGCTAACATTTTCTGTGGTCTCCATACACAGACAATTGACATTCCTTACTTCCTGAGTTACGAAACAAAATTCCCATGAATTTATTGAAACTGAAACTAAAAGTTAATTTTTCGGATCACATATGGAAAATAATCCCTAGGCTAAGTCTTTGTGATTGACTAAGTTTTCAACTTCATCTGCTCGTTTGCATGAATGAACTGCAACTTTCTACACATTTTCTACAAATACATGTAAACTGTCCAAAAGTTCTCTCAATTCCCATTTATAGGATGAATATACTATAGAAAGAAGATGGTTCAAACAAAAGATGGGCCAAAACGTGCATGTCGATCTGCAATTAAATAGTGTATATTCTAATTACATGATGACCTTACCTAACCACATTTAAATTCTATTTCGAGAACAGACTTCGTGTAAAAAAAGATGATGCATTTCAAAATAACCATGTAATTAGTGACCTTTCCAACGTGCCTTTGAGCTATATATAATAGATAGGTTAACATCCTTTCCCTATTTACTAAAATTTATACTAATTTACGATACAATATTTCTTGTTGAGTTGCAGTTAATTATATACATAATCTATCTTTCAAATCTTGTTATATAATGTAAAATGAGATACTTACATACCACACTGTGAACTGTGAAATCTAAAACTTTAATTTTAGAAAAAGATGCATGAGCAAGATCGCTTCATGAACAACTTTTTGTTCACGATTTAAGTGTTCTGTTTCAAAAACCATGCTTTTCTCAATGTCACTAAAATCCGTTTATAGTTTAACTTTTAATTAATGACTCTCTCATTTGTTTGAATGTTGTTGTAACAAGTTTAATGATCAATTTAGACAATGATACAAAACTGTTAATGAATTTTAAACTAAACAAGCAGATCAAAGTTTTAAGAAATGGCATTGAATTAGTCAGCAAAGCTAAATAAATGTTCAAAAAACTAATGAAAAATTAAGACAATGGCTAAATAATTACAAAAAGGGAATGACTCAATTATTTTTTTAAGTATCCTTAGTGCAATTTTTTTGCTCTCATAATGTTATGCAAACCTATAAAACATGAAAAAGTGTGTAAAAGGTTTTAGACCTTAGCTTTTATTGTGTGTCTTCTAAAGACATGTCTTTTGCGGTTAGTTTATGACTCTAATTGTAAGCGTGACATTTGTTGTATCGAATATGCAATATGGAAAGAATTGTCATCCTAAAACCTAAAACCCCTGCAAAGTGACGATGAGACACGTAAAACCACTTGAAGTAGATATTTAACAGTCAATTGTTTTTATGGATATGTGTGGAAATAAAGTGATAGTCGGAGACCCTCACTGAAGGCCGCCCAGCTCTCCTCCTGTTACCTTACCTAACAATTTATAGTTTATTTCACACCTTCAATTTATATTTCTGTTAAGATACGCCTTGTCACCACACAATTCAAATCCAAGTAAATGCATGCATGCATAAACAATTGAGAGCTGCACACTATGAGGTGATCAGATACAGACAAATGAGTGTGTTAATTCAATCAATTCTTTTTTCTGTGTGAAAAACTCTCCGCTTTGTTATGCGATGTATGCCAAATAGATAAGTTAGTTTCTCAAATTGGCATTTTACTCTCCTTAACTTTTTGCACAGAGTGAAATAAAATTCACTTTCGTTTTGGGAAAAAGTTTGAATGATGATGAACTTGCTTAAATAATATCTGCCCCGTGCTCATTTCATACAATTTTTCTCTACTTTGTTAAAAGTTTGTGGTTCCAAGTTCTTTCAAAGTCCATTATAAGTTTAAAGTGACAATAATTGGCAATATGCATAGAGATTGATAATCAGCCTTAAAATCTTTTGAATCTCTTTTGAACCATTCTGACAAAGTACACTTACATATAGGTACATATATATATATATCTATATATTGGGACATTTTTAATTATAATGTTATACTGAATCAGTTTCAGTAAATCTGGAAATAGGGCAAAACCGGAACTGACCGGAAAAGGTTTTTGTTGACTACAAATTCTCCTACTCCAATAATTAACCTGCATTTTCACTAAATACGCCTCAAAACCTTTACACAGAATTCTCATTTCCTTCATGAATGTGGATTAATTAGACTTACCAGTGCAGAGTTCATTTTGAATAGTTTCCAGAAGAAGTGAAACAAAAACAGTGGAAATGAATTGAGCGTGGGTATAGATGGGATTTGCGCGTTTCTTAGGGATTGGGCATCAGGGCGATAAATTTCGGCACACGCGTCACTTTTACTCACAAAAGCTCGTTAGCTCATACCGAAAACAATTCGAGGTTGATTAATTTCTTTTACTAAAATTTATCCAAAGGTGACTCCTATTCAACAATTGTCACTCTTTCACTCGTCTGACCTTTGAATGTGACATGAGGATTTTGTTTATTAGATTATTTTGTCAGAACTTATGTTTCCTTGTAAATTTGGAAACTAGGCACAAATTATTTTGATTGAAATAGTACTGATTAGTCTTGGGAAGTGAGGCTTGATGAACAATGAGACTACGAATGGCATCACTCCACGTCTTTGAGAAAAAGGACTTTTAAGACGCAGTGAGCCGAAGCCAACATCACCAAACTAACACTAAATTTAACCCTATTTAATGCAATCCAATACCTACAACCAAAGGTAGAAACTATTTATCATCACCAGCCAGAGTTAACAAAATTGTTTCTAAATCCTTTGCCTTTGAGGCCTTTACATTCATTGACTTTTTGCATCCAAAGCAAATATGTTCCAGTATATGATTACAATATAAAATTATGACTTGTACCGCAAAGCACAAAAGTCTGAAATTTTATTCCAAAGCTGGCAAATTCTTGACATTAGAAAAAAGACTGTGGCTGTACGATTTAATACTGTATTTACAAGAACATATATGCATTACAATGTCTTAGTAAACTATTGTCTCATTTTCTACACAAAGACTAAAAATACATGTATGTAGGCGTTCTCAAAGTGAAAGTCGACTAATGTGTGCGTATCGAGCCTTTATTAGCTTTTTAATATGAATTGTTTACGGGTTCTTGCTAATAATTTAATGCACACATTTAAAAACCTAAAAAGGAAGCAAATATGTTGGTATTTCTATGAATAATCCGTTATATGATCCTTGCTTCCTTCCGTGCTTCCGTGGTCAATTTTAACCCGTTTTAATTTAATGTATATACACTTTTTTGATTTGCTTAGAATGTGCAACTCAAATTTATTTGTTTGAAATGCAACAAAGCACTAGCCATTCATTAGTCAACCCAAAATTTGGGTTGAATTTGGGTCCCAAATTGACAAACCTCTTTTAAACAAATGCAGAAAAGATTAACAGTCTAACCCAGTGGAACTTGACAATTGGAATGAATGAATACAATGTACACAAAATATCTGTTTATTGCAAACGTATCACGTATTTACAAATTGTCACACGTTTTGCAATTAAATGAACTGAATTTACTATTCCGTGCATAAATTAAAACGATAGCATAACTTGTATAACGTGCATTTGTTTGCAAGGGAGATGGCTAATTCGGTCTCTTATGTAATCTTAGTGAAGGCGTCTTTCATAAGTGGGAAATTTTGGATTGTGTAAACCAAATTATTGCTAACCTGGCGAAAAATGAAAATATCTTTCTGCATGCGACGCTTAAATATTTTTGTAAATGTAAAAGTATGAGAACTTTTTCTAATACAACAAATGTTTCTTCTCTCCTGGATAATTTTTCATCGTTTTAGACTCAACTGTGCTGACTGGAAAAACTCTCTTGAATATTCGCACAAACAAAAATAGAACATGTTGTGAATTATATTGAATTCTTTTTTCCAAATTCTCTTGTTTAGGTTTAAAATCTTATTTTAGACAGTGCAAATGAACGGCCTTGTAACAGGGATGAAACGGTTTTGTAATGCAAAAAGCTTGTCAAACGTGATAAAGACTTTTTCGAAATTAGGGCAACCATGTTTACAACAACCTTTGAGCTATTTAACCGGAGAATTTACTCGTCACCGTTAATAAATTTCAACATTCTGAAAGAAGAGCCAACGTGCATTTGTTACATGAACAATAGAGTGACTTCTACCACCACAAAATAAAATTAACAAAAGTGCTACAAACAATTAAAGTTGAGTGCAAGAAGATGCACACTATGTACTTACAAGTTAAAATACTATCACGTAGATAAAATGGAATATGAAACAGAAGTATCGATCGTGTTTCCTTTGATTTATGTAACAGATAAATGATGTTACCTCACAGTTAATAATGTATGTTTTATGACTCATTTTTTGCAGTATGTTTAGCTTTTGAAAAAATGCTTTGAAAAATTGTCTCGGGGAGATTTGTTCTTCTAGACAAATTACGTCATACGCTTTAGAAGAATTATTTTGCATTAGAGTGGTTTAGAATTTAATAAATTCTCACCAAGCAACCATCATATTTTGGATACATTTTAAGCATTCCAACAACATGTTGAATAATAAAAATTACCATGTATTATACTAAAGAACACAATCCAAATTAAGTGATACTCTATATTAGTTCAAACTATTTCTCTTTTTAAATTTTTTATCGATGAATATTATCCAAGAGAAAATTTACAATTAAATAGTTCACTCAGCTATTGAGTGAACTATCTATATCTATTGACAGCTATACTTTGCCTCAGTGAGTATGTAGTTCACCTGACTATTGTAAAATCATTTTTTTTTATATTTTAAGTGATATATATCAATATTCAAGGGCATGATTAATTATGCAACTAACTTCATTATTAGTAAACATTGATTTTTATAAAATTGAAAACCTTTAGAAGAGCGAGTAATGTAAAAGTAAATTGCTAATAATATGAAACACTGCAGTATTGGACCAACTTGAGATTAAATAAATTAAATATACTCAGTTTTCAGCTACTTAAATGTGTACCTCTGTGTACGGTTAAAAGCATTAAATAACTGTGATTAATCTTTGATCGCATTTTCGAAAAAAGCTCTAGGGTAGTTCAAAGAGCAGCTTTACTGGAAGGATATCCTCATATTACACAAACGAAGTAGAGAGAAATGCTCAAAGGTAGTAAAAGCATATATGTACACATTCATTTTAGCCAGCTCATATTCGACTTTTGAGAATCCATTGGGATGCACACGTGTATGCATATAACCCCTGCGTACATAATTTTTAATGAAACGGAAAACAAAATGCTTTCTAATTTAAAACCTGGGATTTCTACTCTGTGTGTACTTTTTATTATTACGTCGTATGCTCCAGTCTCAAATTAATTAAATTGATGCATATATACACACGGTCGAGCAGACGGAACTAAAATGCACCAAGAAATTGTTGAAAGTTACCTAATCCTATCTAATGCAGAGTGATTGGTTAAGATTGAATTTATTTGGTTTATACTACTTTGCACTAGCTACACTGATTTAGCTTGCAGTTGCATTGACAATTTAACATAATAAGAAAGCCATGTTCAGAGATGAAATTTTGGCAGAACAAATGATAACAAAAGGTGACAAAGCTTTGAAATCTGCTGAAACTACGTAATGCAGAATTGGGTAAAATACCAAGGATTAATCATCCATGAAACATTTTGCGCTCTCACAAATTCTTTGTCATCTTTTAAGCTTTAAGTTAACCTGAAGAAACAAATACACTCAAATTTATGCTGCAACTGCAATTTGATTTAAGGAAGATGTCATTATACTATGAAAATCTTCATTCACTCATGCGAATGATAAGGTGTGTCACAAATTGTCACAATTCAATCAATTTCTGCCAAATTGCTTCTTAATAAAGTGAAACGTTTTAATTTTTCATTACAATAGGACGTTATATGCATAAAAAGACAAAGCAGTATATAGTACAGATAATGACGAAATTATCTGACTACATCTGGAACATTTTTTTTATTGTTTCTCATATCCCCCCATTCTTATTTTCTCATTCTTCGAGCTTGTAAAAATAGGTCTTTTCGATTTTTAAACAAGTTAACTCACATATTTTTTTAATAGAAGCATTTCTTTTGACATAAAAAACTGTATTACGAACAGATTTTTTTTTATTTGTTAAAGTATTTAAAAATGATCTTGCTCAAGGTTAGACAGGTAAATTTCGTACATCGACCATTTACATAATCAAGTCTTAAGGTTTATTGCCTTCCATGCATGCAAAATATATAGATGAAAAGCAAATGTTTAAAATGAAAAATTTTGCCTTGCTGAAGACAATAGAGACTTCTCTGGAGAATAATTTTGGCTGTAAATTGAAGAGATGGTGAATTTCCTGTTCCTGGCAGGAGAGAAAGCTAAATAGGAGATATCTGACTGAGAACAGAACAGTCTTGGCTGAGTCCGCAAAGCTCACACTTTCTCTCTTCTATAAATCATCATCGCTTTCTCCAACAGCCCCTTTCTTGTTGGACTCTTTCTCATCTTGCCTCCACTTGAGTGAGTTACATGCAACTGTGAATCTGCTATAAAACTCACGACTATTAACACTGCTTCAAGACACATGTGAATGTGAATTAATACATAATTTAATCCGTGTTTCGAAGCCTGTGAACTGTTTGAATTGGGACATCAACCTACAATTGCCAACCGAACTGAAAATAGCAATTTTGTATAAATGATTGAATTTCTACTAAAAGCATCGGTCTAAAAGGTAATGCTTTTTTTTGGTTTCGTAACATTAGATTGTAAAGATTGGAAAAACATGGAAGTCCGCAAGCCATTTCTTACTTTCCATGTCTCAGAGTGATTTACTTTCAATACTAATAAAAAACAGGAAGAAACTAGTTACTCATCAGTGTCATCATCATTCAGAAAAAGTATTTGTTCATGACTTACAGCTCACATCAAAGGCAGACAGGTGCATTTCTCTTTCATAATTTTCTTGGTCTATTTTTTGATCATATACACTACAAGTTATGGCCCCGAGAAAGTGAATTGCTCTTCAAAGTTGCACAAGGAAATAAGTTTGTTTGCTTAAACATTGAAACGTAACGTCCAATTCTTTGACTGAGAACTATTCTGAAAGTGACATACACACGGAATTGACGGGTTTAAATTGAAAAGTTCCCATTGCCTCCTTTGACAGGAATTTATACGTATGTCAAGTTTGATTTACTGACTTTCTCTTTTTGCCATGTTCATGTTTTTATGCAAGGAAGTCGGCTGACCAAAGTAAAGTAACCTTTTCAGAAGGGGAACAAATGTTTTGCAAGATAAATTTCTTCTTGTTGGTAGTTCATTACGTGGTTATTCAAGTAGAGATTTTTTCCACCAGATTGTCTGTAAAAGTCAAGCACATACTACACCAAAACCAAGGGATCAATCTGCACATGCAAATGCAAAATAAAAAAAAAGCTTTTATTGTTTGTTTAATTTATCATTCCTTTTTTATCTCTTAAAAAAATTCAAATTATCGCATGAGTTTTAGACAAAACGCACGATCTAAAAAAAATTACTGCTTTCTCTTTACGTACGATTAGTTTTCATAAATTACAATGTTGTGTAATTGTCTTGCATATCTACTTGGGTTAGTATTACCAGCCAAAACTAAATTTAAATTAAGCTATCTACCGGAAATTTATGCCAATCGCAATGATGTACATATCTTAATGAAAGTGCTTTAAAATAATAATTAATAAAATGTAGTTACATAATTCTATTACTTGTATTCTACGGAAATGTTACTTTCGTTTGAATTTTGATCTGCAGAGAACATGAACGCGACCTATGACGTATTGTCTTTGCCACCTGAGATTGGGTTTCAAGTGGCAGAGGAAGAAATGTTGAACGACTCATCATATATCTGGGACTCTCCACTCCCAAACATCCAACTTAATGACGATGACCATTCGATGGCCACTTGGGAATATCTGGTTACACAATCCGCACCTGTTGTTGAAGTCAAGTCCGCAGGATTAAAAATGTTGGACAAGTTTTGGATCGTATTGTTTAGCACCATGCTATCCATTGCTGTTTTGGGCAATTTGATCGTAATTTGGATAATTTCTTGTCATCGAAGAATGCGAACTGTCACCAATTACTTTCTCTTGAATCTCGCAGTTGCAGACCTTGCGGTAAGTTTAGACAACTTTTGGTTATTTTTGGGAAACAATCCGGTTGTGTAGCTGTGAAATATTAGTGTTTTGTTTTCCATAAAAGAACTTTCTTTCTTCAAGAAGATCTCTGCAAATGACAACATGAAAATATAATTATATAAATAAAAACGACACAAATAGGCTTTTTTCAACAAACAATCTGGTAAATTGATTCACAGAAAACCTACAATCTCTTTAGTTAATTGCAGAAACATGTTTTTTAAAAATAGGAATTGATTTGTTTTTTACATATATATTTTCTTCGATTTATTTGTTCAAATATAAAAGTGTTGAAAGTCACTTTCCTTATACATAATTTATGACCCGCTACCACGATCCATATATAATATATTCCTCTGCCAATAAAACTTGACGCCCTTTCCATTCGAGTTACATAAATTTCTCGCCATTGCACTACTCTTGTAATTGTAATTCGCAAGACGTTTTTCTACTTTCACTCAAAGAAAATAAGCCACTCTTTTGCTTTTTAGATGGCGTCCTTCAATGGTGCTCCAAACTTTGTATACATGTTAAGAAAGTAAGTTTGTGCAAAAAATTGATGAAATGTTGTTTTTCATGTTGAGATTATATGGCATGTAATTTTTTGAAATTGATGAATAGTGACTGGTTATTTGGGAAGATGCTGTGCATTATAAACAACTTTACAGCATATTGGACCGTAGCCTCTTGTGTTGCCACCATGACCGCAATATCAATTGACAGGTTAGTCCACCCGGAGAAAATTATTTCCGAGCTACAAACTATAGCAACAACAAGATTGCGTTGGATTATGACGAGCAAAATATTTATCTCCACGGTTGCAAAAAAATGCCGGAATATATTTAATCCTTGTCGCAATTTTTTGTATCGTCAGATAAACATAAACAAGCAATAAGTAGGCAAACTTCTTAAGCCTACGCTGAAGAGACAAGTTTGAAGCTGTGTTGGACAAGCGATTTTGATCCAAAGAAATAAATCTCCGTAGTTACAAAAGGAAGATGCGATTATGCTATTGCTATTGCTTGAGGACGTCTTACATCTTTTGTAACTGGGTCAAGTATAGATAAGAGAATTGATGGCGATGACAAATAAAACGAATACATAATACCATAAATATGTGATGATTTTCAGGTGGATCGCTATAGTAAAGCCTCTGGAACCACGAATGACCAAAGCTACTTCATGGTTTACAATAATAGGGATTTGGATTGGCTCATGCATAATCGCAAGTCCTGCACTTGTATTCACCCAAATAGTCACAGATAAAAGAAGTTCGTCAACTCATTGCTTGATCATTTGGCCAGACGGATTAGATCCAACAAACTCCAAATACGAATTTGGGTTAGTCGATTTAATTCCATTTCTAAATTTAGAGTGGTTGGAGAATCTTTTGTGGTATAATTTTCTCGTACCATTACAGTTACAACATTTGTCTCCTGGTTGTCACTTACCTGATCCCCATGACCGCGATGGCTATATGTTACGGCTCAATGTCTTGGGAGCTTTGGTTCACTCAGGTCGGAGAAATTACTCAACGACAGATAAATTCCAGGATTGCCAAACGGAAGGTAAGGAAGAAATTACATTATTGATTGTTTTTGATGAAAAATGAGATTGGGAACAAACTTGGAGAATTAGCAAAGTTTGCCTTTAAACTCATAAAACTTAAAAGTAAACATTACTGTACGTGACAAGAAATATGAGATACTATATTAATAATAGTTGGATGGCAAAGACTTTGGAATTTTATAACTTCTTTTTAAAAAGTTTTCTAAAACTTGTCACGTATATTAGTTTCATATATATTTTTTTCGAGAGACAGCAGGTCGAAATTTTAATAGCCTCCATCAAAGGGAATTATTTTATATACCTAATAGCCGTCACTGAGTCTGTTTGTCCCTTTTAAATGTGTGCGCTATGGCTAGGGGCAAGTTGAGACTTGCTCACATGTTAAATAAAGTTGTTTTAAATTGTTTCTGGCGCCACCGCAGATGGCGCCACTATAATCTCATGTTGCCTCCTCTCAATATACCGCTAATTTCAAACATACACGTTTTATTCCTACAACGACTGTGAGAGAAGCAGCACGGTCAGCTCATCTATTATTTTTTCGCAAGTGAAAATTTAGGTCACACGGTCACGCATTAACCCACACGAGGTCATACCTTTTTTAAAAAAGAGATAACACGGTGTCACTGTGCCCCTGCCCAATTTAAAAAAAGATAACACGGTGTCATTGTGCCCCTGCCCAATTTTAAAAAAGATAACACGGTGTCACTGTGCCCCTGCCCAATTTAAAAAAAAAGATAACACGTTGTCATTGTGCCCCTGCCCAATTTTAAAAAAGATAACACGGGGTCACTGTGCCCCTGCCCAATTTTAAAAAAGTCAAAAAGGGGACAACGGGTCCAATTTGAATAAATATAAGACGAAGATTCCTTTATTTTCCCTCTATTGGCCCGCATTTGCGGGCCTCACGCAACTAGTTTTATATATTTGGCTTCATATTTTTAAAAAATATTATATTGCACAACAGAGTTTTTAACCTTTAATAAGCTTTTTTAAGAAGAAAGGTAAATAACTTACTACACAAGATTGTACTGGAGTAACTCGGAGTTTTAACAGAACCAGCAAATCACCAAATCACCAAATGTGCACACTAAGAATATAAACTCATGCGCCATTCTTTTTTCTAAAAAATAATTAAATTGTGCCATTTAGCCAACTAAGCCTACTGTTCATGAAAAGTCTATTAAAAATGAAAGCCAAGCAAATTAGTTTTTTGTAATCTTTGTGCTCTCAGCTAATTTACTAGCCTTTCTATTTCCTTTTCCTCTTGAAAAAGTTTCATTCACCAAAATCAAAGTAAACAAAGCATTATATAGTTCACAGCGTATGATATAGCCCTCAAGTCTTTAATTTCAAGAAATGCAATGAGCCAAACCAGACAATATGGTGGGTGAAAGTAAATACTTTCTTCCCAATAACATGTCCCAAAGTAAATAAATTTGAAACGTTGTTTCGTTTCTATTGATTAGATTGGAAAAACATTTTGATTAAAATCTTAAAATATTTCAGGTTGTTCGAATGTTTATTTTTGTTGTTGTTACGTTTGCTGTTTGCTGGTTTCCCTACCATGGATACTTCATTTACATGCACATTGACAAGAAGGTCGTGTTTGTAAAATGGATTCAACACCTTTATCTATCATTTTTCTTTCTGGCCATGTCACAATCCGCGATAAATCCCATCATTGTCATCAGTATGAATAGTCGCTTCAGAAGCTACATTTCCAATATGTTCTTCCGCTGTTCACCTTCTTCTTGCACTGAAAACAGTGGAGCCCATAACATCGGTTACGTCGCAGCAACACCCCCGCTCCTAAGGAGATACAGTCAATCCTGTTCTCGCTCTCGGTCTAATGGTAAGTATATACATATGCACTTTAATCTGCTTTCTCTGCCACCACAACTACAAAGCATCCTTGTTTTCACTTTACCCAGTTTTCTATTATTACTTATTTACTATTATTTAGACGCTTGTTGACAAGGGCATAACAAAGAAAGCTTGGCTGTAATAATGTAGACAGCAAACCAAACTTTATGAATGGAAACAATTTCTGAGAATCTATGGAAGGCATCCACGAAAGAAAGAAACACGACACGATACATTTTATAGATATAAAAGCTTGGCTTTTGTCATGGTCACACATAAAGCTTTGAAAGATGAAACTTACATGATGATTGACAGGAACGGGAGATGAAAACACTCCAGGAAAAATATTTCATCTAAATGGCCCACAACGTCAGAACGGAATGAGAAAGAAAAATGCGAGCACTTCCAACGGTCATGGACATGAGACCATTAATTTGAACCACAAACACGTTCATGGGATGATAACGGGAAACTTCTCACCAAGAGCAAACTCATCTCGTGCGACATATTGCTAATCCCTTTCTTTGCAATTAATCGCTGAGACTTGACGGCTGGAAAAACAACTGAGGACCAAGACAAATGTGGAACTGAAAGTCTCTCGTCCCTCAGCGAAATTGTTGAATTATTAACATGAAGCACTATGGTTAAATGGATATACATAAATATATGTGTATTGTATGTGTGTACCTTTGTGTGATGCTTAAATGTCAATTTTTGTTTTAAATACAATGCATTCCACTACCTAAATTGTGATAACATGACTTGAAATTATTATTCCACATACATTTTATTTTGTCCTTGTGTATTTTTGAGCATTGCATGTGAATGATGTGGGTAAAAGTAAGTGAAAATTACTAAAAATGTAGTTTACAGTTTAAAATGAATAGAGTCGTGAAACTTAGATTAACTATTTATGTACATATACCTATAGATATATAGTTAAACTAAATAAAAGTTAGGTAGAGATTGAAAGGAGGACATGGATGTAGAGTTTTTAGAACTTAGTTTATTTGTCTAGCTTTCGATACAAAAATTGTAAGTAGAAGGTACTTACAATAAATGTAAATTACATCCTACTCTAACCTTGTTAGCTAAAAATGTATGTGTACTATACACATTGTGTAGTCGTGTAATATAGAAGATATCCATTTAGAAGTTATAGAAGATAATACTTATGTGCACGTGGCAGGACAATTTCTGAAATAAATTATATTTAGTGAATGAAATGAAATTGTGTATGAATAAATAATGATGAGAACATTTGTAACAATTTATTTCAGGGCAACATACAAAATAACAATTTTCCTCATCGTTAACGCCATCATTTCATCTATGCATTGAAAATTGCAATACAAAATCTTTCACTTTAGTATAAAAATACAAAGATAATTTGAGACAGTCGCATATATGAAATATTATAAATAACAATGGTAACAATCATGAGCAAAACACAAGTTTATAATAATACTGAGAAAACTAACTGTGTTAGTCACCAATATCCCAAAATAACAGAGTTCTTTGGCAGTCCCAAGAAATGGAGGTGTCAAATGTCGTCCAAATCTGAAGGCAGTGTGTCACCACGTCTCATTTTACAAATCACCTACAAAACCACGCAACGATTAAATCACAAACTAAACTAAAAGAAAATAAAACGAATTTAACAGCTTTTGTTCAAACCATTCTAATTGATTCTATTTGTGTCAAACAACAAAAGGTTACAGACTTTCAATAAACAGAAATACATTTTATTTATCTCATTAAAATGAGAATATTTTTTATAAAAAAGTTCAAAGCAATATGAACGAACATATAATAGAGATGTCATTGAAAGGAGAAAAGAATGAAAGCCTGGATGGAATGCTGTGAGATCAAAAGGAATTTTAGCTAATAAAATTGGTTGTTACATTTTTAAGCCGAGCAACTTCTTTAGACTCTGCATTTCGTGTTGCCCCGTTAGTGACTTGCTTCACTCGAGATGCATACGTAAGCGACATTAGAGTTTCCTCCAGATTGTAATTGGAAGGAGAAACATTCACAAACATCAGCGTCTTGGCATTACCACCAAGACTATCTTGCATGAGAAGAGTCAGCTTATTGTTTCTGAAATTTATATCAATTTGATTCAAAGAAAACTTTTTTATATTAAAAAAACTTCACTTTTAAGTTGTAAGTGTACAACGTCAACGGAATGAATAAAATGTAGGGATATGGTTTAATTTCAAGTTTGATTAAATTTATTTTTACCTATATGGCACAAAAGATTGTTCACTAGTGAGAGCATTGATGACATCCCCAAAGGCTGAGAGTGACTTATTTATTGCGTTTGCTTCACGAAGTGTGTCCGCAGACACTCCAGATTTCCCTGTCCGTTCACTGCCAGCAAGATCAACAAGGCTTATCTGCGCCCCAAGGGCATAACAAAACATTATACAATCTTGTGCAAATACATTATACAAATTGTTGTAATGAAATGCAAAGTTTGATTAAAGCCATTGATCTATTTATATAGTTTGAAACTTTCTTCAAATAGTACACAATCTCACCTTTCCCCTAAGTACAGTCCCATTAACTTTAGAAGTGGATTCAATTATGAGGCCAATTATGAGATGAGATCTGGAACTTCTCTCGTTCATTTTTGTGGTGGCTGTGTGACGAGCACTTAAAGCTTGTTTAAAACTTCGATCCAAACTGGAACTATCTTGAGCTGGAAGCACTCGAGCTCCTTTATACATTTTAAAATAATAGTTAATTTCTCCATAACCACAATTATTTACATATTCGCTCCACAAAAAGTCATTCTTGTTTTTGATGTATGCCATGTTTTAATTTCAAGTCAACAAAGATAAAGGGACTTGTGGACTTTTAAATAATGGGATGCCATATAATAAAGTAACAAAGGTTTTTCCATTACCAACGTTTATAGTTCAGCCATCCAAGAACGATGGAAAATATTTCTTCCTAATGAGTCTAATTTACTTAATTGGGTGCAAGAAATCCCTAAGCTTTACTTCAAAGCCGTCTTAACTATTGTTTCTATATAGGTATATAGGCCCGTGGGGAAAGTTTTACAACTATTATATTGGCATCTAAAGTTTTAGCTACTAAAAACTTGTATGATTTCTTAATTAGAAAATGTATCAAGGACTTTTGGAGAGTTTGTAATATATAAGATTATTAATATTACCTGCCACCCAAACTGTTCCACGTCGATCCTTTCTTATTTCCAAACGCTCACATTCCGTTCCATTTGGATTCAAAAGATCAATCAATTTATCATTGTACAGCTCAACAACATAAAATGAAACTGATGTGTCGTAAGTATGTGAGCTTTCGGCAGCAATAGAAAATATTTCAGAGAACGTTCTTGGAGCAATTCCGGGGTTGTTGTCATCCCCCAAAATAGTATAAGTTTTCCCACTTCCTGTTTGCCCATAGGCACATATACACACATTGTAGCCATCGAATGCTGATTGAATCAAGTTCTGAAACATGACAAGGTCAATAATAAATAAGTCATAAAGATTTCTCAGGATATATGAAATAATGAAGAGTGAGTGAAAGTCGGGTAATGGGAGATAAAAATAGACTCATAATATGATAAGGACTAAGGACCAATATTGCTTGCAACAAAGGTTTGCTTGTTCCAAAATCCTTGTATGCATATTACATATATGAGTCAAAGGAAGATCTAATTTCAAGTCAACGTTTAATTCAGTTCATTCAAGAAATTTGCTTCCAGAGAATGTTTTATATATTAAAAACTTGCCTGTGTATCACAAAATACTTGATCTTGGCTTTCCTCGGCAGAGAAAACTCGATCAAATTGGAATTCTTTGTGCCCTTTGGAAGTCTCCAATGCCACTGTGTAAGGATCTGACGGCTGAGCAATTACTTCAGATGTCTTCTCATTGTTTGCAACTGGTCTAATTCTACAAAACACACGAATTTTTCCTTTCAGCTCTTCCACAATGTTGTAAAACTTCTTCCTTAGTAATCGTTCCTTTTGACAGTCTTCTTTCAATGCCTTATTTGCCTCCGCCATGCTACTTAACTCCTTTTCAAACTTTGCTATTTTTTCAATGGATTTGGTCTTTTCCTTTTCTATCTGTTGAAACAAAAATAAACATTTTTCTGTGTAATCTACCAATTTTTATGCAACAGAATTGTCTCAAGTGATACATCAAAAGAAAATGGATAATTTACAAAAATAAAGAATAGAAATTCATCCCGGTTTATGTTACCCTTCCATTATGAGCAATGTAAACGAGAATGAAAGCCTGCCGGCTATTAGTACATATATATTACAACTATTCTTCTATTCCAAAACTCGGCCCCGTGAAAATACATAATATTCGCCATGTCTTAGTTGCCTACTAAAATGAAAGTAAGCCAATTTCCTCAAAAGTCAAACAATATCCTAAAATATCTCATCGCAAAATTAATAGACTACTCGCATTGACAGATTGATACGGATTTAATTTTCATCCTGTATAACTAATTAATAATTTGTAGCGTTTAAATATTTGTAATTTGCAAGAGAACAACAGACAGGGACAGAGGAAAAAATAACTGTGAAAACCAATCATAGATAATACAAAAATAATCGTCTTTTCAATAATTATTTCAACGAATAATTGAATCATTAGATTAGATTATAATCGGTTACTGTAAACATCCTTATTATAAATGGAAAGCTTTTGGACGTATAAAAAATGATTCAAAGTTTAAACGATGAAATTGCCCCAAGTGTATTATTAAAAAACTTTTTCAACAAATTCAATTTCACATAGAGCTACTTTATACTATGTAATTTTTGAATACATAATACTTAATCTTTCTCTAATCTCTTGTTACCTAACTATCAAGGGATTTTTACAGGAAATGTCGTCAATCTACTGACAACTGATAGGCTTTTAAAACCCTTTTTACTTTTCCTTTCTCATTTGCATTTCCTTTCCCAAAGAGAATAGTGACAAGGAGCTTTGATTACTTTAATATGGAGAATGTTGAGATCTTCTTTAAGTCTTTTGTTCTCGTCGTTAAGAGTATCCAAATCCAATTTGAAGGCTGACGATTCTTCTTCCTTGGTCAGTAAACATTTTTCTGCTGACTCTAATCTTTTTTGGGTAGTTTCCAAACTTTCCTCCATCTTTCGAAAGGTACGCTCATATTCACTTTTAACGGATTTCTCCTCGTCCAGTTTGTTCTTTACGTTTTTCAATTCTGTCTCTAATTCCCTAATTAGAGACTGGTACTCTTCCTCTTTGGTATGCAAATCATTGATTAAAGATCTGAAATAGAGTAGAGCTTTAGATTAATCATTTCTCAGTAAACCCTCATAGAATCAGTTGGCTCAAAAACTTTCATTGAATACTTTCACTTAATCAAAAGTCTACTTGACTTGAATTATGCAAAGATTGTTCATTAAAACCTTAAGTGCTTAATTAAGAACGATTTGCACTATTCATATTTTTCTACTCTTCTACGAGAAATAGATAATCTCTGCTTTATCCATATTTATTCACTTGGTAACTTGCCTTAGTTGTTTTAACTCTGCATTTGCTTCATTATTAATGTGAGTTACTTTGTACGTTGACTTTCTCCTTAGCTTTAGCTCTTCTTGGTGAGTGGGTGGTTCTGTGGACGCACTATTAATCCCTCCGACGCCTTCGTCTGACGACGTAGAGCCCGTCGTTGTGGGGGAAGGGGAAGATGATAAAACGACGGTTCGTGCTCCAGAATGAATCGTAACTTGGCGATTTGTACTCCCATTATTATTGGGTTTTTCTAATCGGTACGTTGTGCTATCCGATATTTTTGCGGACAGCTCTGCCAACTTGGATTTAAGCGTAAAATTTTGTAATGTAAGCTCATCACGGACTCGTTCTAATTGTATCTGAAAATAAACAACAACACAGAATGCCTTAAAACAACAATTTTGTCTATTTGAGAAATTTATAGCAATGTTAATAATTCATCCTTTTCACATGTGACACTTTGACATTTTGCATAAATGAAATAAAACGATTCTAGATTGATTGTATTTAGACAGCAGTAAATCTAAAGCCATAAATTCATGAGACATGAATAAGCCGTCAATGCAAATCCATGTATGCAATTTAACTACATACTAGACAATTTGCGGAAAATCCTCATGTTTTGATGTAAATTTATTATTTATTTCGTCTCGTCATGTCACGTATTTGGTGAATAATGACAAACCAACTACCAAATGGTACACAGCAAATCGCAGCAGAAAACAAAGGTAACAAAAGTGCGTAACACTATTTACAATAAATACTTCAGCGAGTGCAATTAGATCAACTCATACAATTCTGCAAAATCCTCTCTTGAAGCTCAGCATAGGAGAGACGACGTGGCCTATATAATTCATTCCTTTCATTTCCTATCATCGCCGCAACATAACTATCTGCAGCTCTATAATTATGCTATACATAATTAAAACCGACAAGCATCAAAGTCAACCTCTGCTTGGGTGAACAAAGTAATCCTTTCTCAATAATGCCAAATTGTCCAAAACAAAATAATTTAAAAGCAAACCCTTGTTTAAATACATACAATTAGCAATTCGTAGTAATTCAACTATATATACAATATGCATAAGTTATGTAACATAACACATACCGCTATTGACAATTCGAATAAGATGGCAAGTAACACATCTAAATTCTCAATATCTTGTGCACGGTTGTGACCAAGGACTCGATGTCAAACTTTTTTTTCAATCTGTCTTTCTCTCTGCAAATTATGGTAGCTGTCCAATATGTAAGTTGCTAATAAGAAAAGTTTCCAGCACGTACTTCCGTAGCACGTTCATTTCTTGTGACAAGAAAACCTTATTCACTATGAGAACTCCCCCAAATATAATCAAATATTTATATGAACATCACTCATTTCTATTAATAATTTGATGCATTAGGTTTTAAAATTCGTTACACAACGCATAATTGTTAAACACAAGTCCTCTCAGTTGAAATAAATGAAATTACCCAGCAGTCAGTACTTGATATTTCCTGGTACTAATTGTTTTTTTGATGATTTAGGGACAAAGTAAACGTGCGAGAGATATCACGCGGAAAGTTTCCACAATAATGATTGACTAAAAATTTGTCACTAAGAAAAAAAGTTATGGCACGAAAAGAAAGCACATTATGGGATATAATATGAGTAATATTTCATGTTACTAATATGTCTAATATTATAGGTATTATCATGCTATTAAAAGTAAAAATTTTGATATTGGTGCTATACTTATTCTTGATAAAGTATACTTTATAAAAAAGTGTAAATTTTAAGATAATGGACAAAAAATTAAATCCATTTTAGATGAAAGACAATAGCTACAAATGAAATGAAAGACAGGGTTTAATCAATTAATCCCTATTGTTTGTGCCTCTGCTTTAATTTTTAAAAGCAACTCAGTAATCTCTTATAGCCTTCTGTTGAAATGAAAAATGTACATTTTTACTTGATTATATTGCTTTTACGGAATTGACTAATTTCATATACTTATAGCCTATGATTCCATTTACAGTATTGATTCAACATTTATTTTGAGTTGAATTACAAATAAATATTACCAGTGTGGAATGAAGTTTGGCAATTTCGTTGGCTGCTTCTGCTGGTCCTTGGTCCAAGTGGAAAATCCTTGATCGTATTTGACTCATCGTCATCTCTTTGAGTTGAAGCAAACGTTGGTCCTCATTATTGTTGTTGCTGTCTCCCAAAGTTAATAAATTCCTGGTATCCCCTCCAACTCCAGTTTCTCCGAAAATGTCATCTTCTTCCAACTGAAAATTTTGGTAATACTTTCTATGTAGTGAGTGATATATGAATCTCACTGCCCATTGTTAATTAGTGTAATGTTTCGCCGGCTTTATTTGAGTTGGACTAATAATAATGACTGATTGCTTGATTTACACATAATACATTTGTTCACAAAGGTAGCAGATCCGACTCTCTTTGTGCCTCATCGGATTATATTTCCTTTGATCAGCATATAATTCTGGATGTAGAAGGGTTTCGTATGAATTTCGCAAAATTAATAACTTTTCATCCTAATTTAATACTTCTAAATATCCATTAGTTGGATTTCTAATCCACAAGCATGACTTGTGTAATCCACCTTTTCAGCCGATTATGAATATCAAATATGTCAAAATGAAATACGCAATAAAGCTAATTATCTTACCTCTCCATTCATTCGAGAAAATAGGAGACTTGGGCTTTGGCAAAGGCCTTCTCCAGAGTCAAAATCATCGCGTAACTTTTGCTGGAGTTGAACAAGTTCTCGTCTGGTTTCTCTGTGAGCACAACGTTCCAAATGCAACATTGCTAACGCATCTAAAGGACTTCTTCCATTGATTTGAAAGTTGCAATTCTTAAGACGTCCAAAATTATTTTCCATAGGGTCCATTAAGTCGTCATTCAACATTATTTCACTGCTTGTTCCATCTAAAGAGTCAGGTTCCCCAGAGTAAACATTTTCTGAAAATCATACGACGGAAAAAGTCATCAACAACATCAATAATCTCTTGAGCTCGTGGAGGTAAAGAGTAGTTGGAGTTTATCTCTCATTAATTGTTGTTTGCTATTGTAAGTATTGTCAATTACAAAACAGGCAGATGATGGAACAAAATTAAACAATCATTACTCTAATTCGCAATAACCTTAAAATACTCTGAACCGGAGAGCAAGCAAACGCATTATTGGTTAACAATTAAAACGGCAACACAATTCCAATGCACCTGTTGATTACATGCTAATTACCCATTCTCTCACATGTCTCAACACGAGCAAAACGGGGTTCTCGCTAATTTGAGCGTTGTTTTATAAAAATGCTCAAATACATTCTCAAATGTTGGCAAATCCGACACATGTACACTTTGCGAACGGAGCATGACCGATTTCATTAACTCTTTTCTAAAGGTTTTGAACTTGAACTACAGTTAAAATCACATTAAGCCAACTTCAACACTCTACTAAAACAATTACGTTTTAAAAAACCGGTCGACTCCCAGAAATTACAATTTAGACAACCAAAAATAGAATTTTATTCTAATAACGTTGAGATTTGAGCAGCCAACTACTTATTTCTTCTTAAAGCTAGTAGTAATAGTAGTATAAATATTTGAAGAAACGAATACCAAGTCGATTGAGGTCGTATTGGGAATACAAAATTCAAGAAGCATGAAAAATAAATGATCATTTTCCTAAGAATTGCGTTCGTTGGAGTGGAAATAATTCTTTTTTGACAGACAAGTTCCTGTATAATGAGATGCTCTATAGAAATTTTCAACGCACAAAAATGAAACATGATGTAATGTATAGTATTATTAAATTATGTATTTAGCTAAAAAAATAGCCCTGAGTATCTATTAGAAAGAATAAAAGAAATTAGGAAAACTTAATAAATGGACACAGGTAAATTGTTCATGTTATTTTTAAAATGGTTTAAATCGTATTAATTGCATAGTTTGAAAAGTCGCACAGATTTGGATTTAACGCTCCGATTGATCAGTCCCATGAAAAGGTGTGAAAACCGAGCATTTTCTCTCCCACACTAAGTTTCACGTCAATGAATTTATCAAACCTTTTTAAGAATCAGTTTTATTGGTTTATGAACATGAAACACTTAAAGATAGAGCTCAAGATATATTTTAGGTATATGCCAACATATTCCAGCTATGTAACAATGCTGTGACAATTATTGTCACATTTTTGCAATTACTATTAGTGTAATGACTTACCGGTATTTGGTAATGCTTGGTCTACGTTATGCAAAACATCAATTTGTCGCTCCAGTGTCATGCACATCATGTCCAAATGTTTCATGCGACCATTTAGAGACTGCTGTGCGTTTGTTGCTGTGTCTGACCTGAAAGGAGATAAAAAAAAAGTTTCATAATATTGTCATTTGTTTAAAACAATTGCAAATACAGAGTAGACAAATAGTTTTGTAAAAAAGTGGAGAATAAACTAAAGATAGTAAAGATACAATTTAAAGAGGTATGTAAATATGTTGTTGGTAGTAAAAAGAAAAGGAAATGATTTATTTCATGCATGGCTCATACATGACGCAATAATGTGAAATTAAGTTTCCTAAATTTTAATTTTGCAGTAAGTGTCCAATGATTTACTCAATTTTAATCAAACATACAATAAAACCTTTTTCTTAACGATTGATATCAACAAATTAGAAAATATTCCTACCCAAATATTATTAAAAAGCTGAAAACACTAATTAGATAAGTTTTGTCGTTATTTAATTGATTTTGTAATACACCACCCATTAAATTAATTAGAGTATGTCTCGCATAAATACTTTTGATTTTTTTTTTAAATAACTTTATATTCTTTTTGTGTGCTTTAATTTGGAATTGGTGAGCTGAACATTGTTTAAATAAATATGGGATGGAAATAGCAAATGAAAATGGAAACAGAAAACATATCATAAAGAAAACCAGGTAATGCAAAATTGACGAGGACAAACAGAAATCAAAGTCATTTAGATAACGTATGCAGTATAAAAACACAATTTACATAGTATAATATTGTAAGACAAGAAGATCAAATACAATTACTCTCGTAGAAAAATATTGAAAACTCAATGAAGTCGTTCTCTACCAACTTGCCAATTTTGATTTTGCTGAATATTTCATTCTGTTTACCTATGATTGATGTTGAGCAGAGCGTGAGGTCGCCGAAAATCCAAAGTCTTCATGTTTCATGCAACACAAGGCAATATCAAGGAAACCAACTAGGAATTTTCAAGTGATTTTCCATGTTTGGAAATAACTCGTTCACATATTTATCTGTATATTTATTGTGATTGTAGGTTAATGTGAGTAAAACTGTCACATTGCACTACCTAAAAATTCCTCACCTTTGCATGAAACTCAGAACAGAATGAAGCTACACACATGAGACTACAATTTTACTGCACTAAATTGAGGTAAAATGAGATAAACCACAACAATATCATTGATTGTGACTCGCTGTGAATGATGAATAGACAAAACTGGGTCTTTTAGTGCAGATCTTTAATCGGATTGTGATTGTGATACACTTTTAACGGAACTAGGCAAAGTGTGGACAGTTCATAGTTTATGTATTTAATTTCACAATAACATGGATAAAGAAGGCACTTTGTTATTTTATTCTACCACGCAAATATCTCAAAATATCTTAATGAATAATCCAAAATGATGATGATAGCAATCGCGGATTCAAAAACAGAAGACTTGCAAGTATCAACTCCCTTTGGTAAATAAAACTTGAGAAGTGTACAAGAGCGGAACAATGAAGAAACCGCAAACACCTGGGTTTTCATACCAAACACTTGCTCTATTTCTTAACCGTATTTTGTATTGTTGGCTGCCTCTTATAGTGCATATTTGCACTGCTACACATATCGTACATATCTGTATTACATATCATTTGCAAATTACAATTGAAGAGCAAACTAATAGACGGTTCCACAACAGGTAAATAATAAGTACTTGTATTAGAAGCAGATGCTATTAAAAGGGTCCGTTAAATTGAATGTTATTAAAAGTATTAATTTAACAGTAAAATTTATCGGGTAGATTTTATAAAAGAAACAGTTTCAAATGAAGAAAACGTGGAGAAAAACAAGGACTATATTTATATACTTTAAGCATTAAAGATTAGAAACCTCAATAAAATAAAATACACAAGTACAGCCACTTGTCGAAGATGTACAAAAACAAAGTTATATATAATCCTCTTCCACTTGAACAACTAATTTCGATCACACACAAGAAACACAAATACTTAAAATGACTTATAGAACCAAACTTAAACAAGTGAATGCTTTTGATGTCGTTGTTTTACTGATGGACAATGCAATGTCTTTCTATTCACAAATGAGATTTTATTTGGAAGATAGGTTAACTAAAAGTGACTGCGTTCTAACAATTTTTAGTTTGTGACTGAATTATGTACATCAAAGTGAAGACAATGGGACAAAATAGTATTTTCATTTATTAAAGTATTATTCATTCTTTTGTGTTGTTTTAATCTTGTCATTGAATAGTAAGCCATGCATTCATGCAAATTAAAATTTCGTTTGTTAATCTTTTTCTTTCTACAAAAACGAAGATCAGCAAAGCCCAAAGTTGCGTTTGTTCTTTTAATCATCCCAAGTAATTTTTTGTTAAACCATTAGATAAATTCAGGGGTAACCAACCAAATTATTTTTGGTGATGTTTTATGACCTTCGACGTTTGTAAAAGATATAACAATTTACATCAAATATTTTGGCTTATTGTATAGAATTTTATACACGCCTAAAATATTCCTAGTGGAAATTGTAAAGGCTGCGATAAATTTCATATAATTAATTAAGCATAATTGGAAATTAATTTTCCTAGCCTTTGCCTTTGACTTAAAAGTGCCTACAAAAGGAAATTTAAGTTTGACTCATTCATTAACAACAAAATTTGCCATGCAAGCGTTCCTGGTCCGAAGTTCAAAGTTTATTTGCTAAATTTATTGCCTAATTAATTAAAACAAATATATGCTACAAACTAGTTGTGAACACAAAAAATGCTTTTGAAAATTATTATCAATCTGAGCAAAGCATGGATCTGAAGGTAAATATTTATTTTTGAGTAATTTAAAAAGTTTGGGTCTGTTTGGGTATTAAAATTACACGGATCAATATTTTAAAACGAGGATTTTCCGTTGACTGCCCAAAAGATGCAATAAATTTAGTTTCCGTATTGGATAGATTAAAAAGTTTATGCAATGCAAACAGTTAACTTATAAGGAACAAGTCCAAACAACCGACACCTCCTACTTTTAGAGCTGATGTTCACGGGAAGCGCGTTGGCAGGTCATTATCTAAAGTTGCTACTACATCCGTGTACATTCATTTCAGAGCTTCCTCAAAACTGTGTTAGCAGAACTTGGGCCAAAATAAATAAATAAATGAGCCTTTCAAGGAGTCACTCGTTACACGCTCTGGGTCACCAATTCAAAGTGCAGCGAACTGTGAGGAACAATGTGTCTGGTATTCATAGCGTGACCATTTGCTTGGTTCAGTACCATTGCAAAATTATTTTCTTCATACTTCATACATCAATAAAATCCTTAAAGAAATTGGCTAAATCCTTGAATTACAGGATTAGGAATTATAAGTTAATCATTAGCTTACAACTGTTTTAGAAACTTGTTGAGATATGATTTTCTTTTTTCCATCATTGTGTTTAAAATTACAAAAAAAAACCGACCGACTGCCTTAATTTCTGCAAATCAGATGGAAGCCAAAACAATGCCATTGTTGTCCCAACAGTGCAATGAATGCACGTGTTTCAATATTTACTCGTGCCAGAGCTTTTTTTATGTTCACGTGTGGCTTTGAAAAATTGAGTTAAGCAGTGACACTTTCATTTAGTTGGTTAATTAAGATGTAAAGATATATCACCAATCTTTTTATTTAATCTGACTGTTCAACATGACTCTCAGTCTTGACCTCATCATCTTTTATTTTATATGCACAAAGGGACATTAATGCACAAATAAAAACTAAATATAATGAGCAGATACATTTTTCCATATTTTTTACTGACCCATTTTCACTCGCATTGATCCTTTCCTTGAGCAGCTTACTTTCGAGACGATAAGTTGTCAATTTATTCGTCAATTTATCCCTTTCCCGACTCAAACTATCTTTGACAAGAACTGCATGCGGCCGACGCAAAAGGGTAATAAGGAAGGCGAATTTTTGGTGCCACTCCCCTTCAATAAAGCTTCCATTGTTGACTCTTGAATTGCTGCTCATCATTGTCGTTCTTTTTGTATTAGTGCGTTCATGGCTGTAATTGTTATTGTTGACATCCGATTTCTCGTCTTTAAAAGAGACAGTAGTAGCCGTTGGTTTTTTCATGGGCACACATTCACTTTCACTTTCATGTAAAACAGCTTTCCCTATCTCATTAAAAATCATTGGGTTCATACGTACCAAATTTGTTGCCCCCATCGGTCAAATATGAATGGTTTGTAAATACAAATAGTCAGCATAGTTTTTTTCTAAGGTCCATTTTGAAACATTTGATGCATTATGTTTAATTTAACATGTTACCATTTTACTTTAATATAATAACAGTCTTGAGTATTAAACTAACCACAAATGTCATGTACACAAGTCAAAAAGGTAACAATTACAAAGCAGCCGACCACACGTAATATTTGTACAAGACAATCACAAATTATAAAGAAACACACGCACATTCGTGTAGCCCCTTAACCACTGTATTACCAAATAATGATTCTGGTGTTACATTGCTTGGCCACATTGCATAGCTTTCAATTTCATTGTTAAAACATTTCCTATTATTCCAGACAAGGAAGGAAACAATGCACAAACAAGAATTAGTGGCAAATATTTTTCACATGCAGACTCTCATAAGAAAGTTAATTCTTATTAAAAAAAACATTTTTTTGTCATGCCATTCAGGCAAACTTCTTATAAAAATTAATAGAAAACAGAAACGACAATAAAAGTTTATTTTGGGATTAAAACAATGGCCACATTATTCATTTCGCCCAATATTTGTCCATCTATTCACATTTCACTTGAATTAATGAGATTTCTGCACTGATGCAGATTTTGCATGGCCGCTGGGTATCTGGGCTTGGTCCGATATTTATAAGAAGCTTTTATAAAAGATTTATTATTATTGTCTCGTGTCGTGTGAACTAAGTCAGTGAGGCATTTTTAGAATCGGTTTAAATGAGTTTAGTCACAGCCGTAAAAATTAGATGACTCGCTGTAAATCAAAGTAAAATCAGACATTGCGTTGCTTTGTGATCCAGTGAACTTGATGCACTTCACTCTCATCAAACAAACTACAGGAAGAAAATTATTTCAGAAGAAAGGGAGCTTCTTTTTCTTAATTTTGCACATCACCATTATTTATCAGTTCAGCCTTTAAGATCGTGTAAAATCGACTTGCTTTTTCTGGTCTCACTTCTTTTGAAACTGAGAAATTTGATCCAGTTGTCTAAAGACAATGAATGACTGTATTCTATTTTTGATGTTGGCATTTGACGGAAACTAGAGAGCAGTCGATTTGTTAACAATTTCTTAATAACTTTGTTTGTGTAAGTCAAGATCTCTCGACAACTTGAGGCCCATTTTAGAATACTGTTTGATATCATTAACCTAATGAGTTTGGGCAGGTTGTTAAATATTTTACTATGAATTAAAAGAACCACATCCACTCTCAAAAACACAATTTCCCTCAACGCACTATTTTAATATACATACCTATTTGAAGGAGGCTTGAGTAGCCACTAATGATATTATGTGAAAACTATTTATCAAATTTCTTCCTATACGTTTTCTGTCTGTCTTAAAGCTGCACGAGCTAATGCACAAATTTAACTTGCTTTGAAAAATTGAGATACGAATGATTTTGATCAGGAAAGAAGAGAGTGTGGCGTAGAAGAAGATATATATGTACCTAGTATGCCATGGTTTGGGGGTAATCTGTATTAAATAAACCAAAATTATGAAATCTGCACTATGCTAACAACCAAATAAGGAAAGTTACTGATGAGGCTTGCTTGTGGTGAATAGCATGATAAACTCAAAACTTTATTTTTGAAAAAGCGTCACTAAAAAATAAAATAGATGAAACACCTACATGTGTATCTAACCTTAAATTTAAAAAAAACTTTATAATATGAATGCTCCAAAAGACCAAATTTCAAAGTGGTTTTTGAATTCCCTTAAGTCTCAGAGTGCTTTTAATTGTTACATAGTCATAACTTCAAAAGGAGCAGACTGTGATGTGGTTTGGTTATAGATCAAATTTCTTTGCTTTCACTTGTTTAATGCGATGTTAAACAAAGTGGATGATGATTGTCTTTTTTTGCTTTGCTACATTAATTTTTGTATGTTCCACCCAAAATGAGTAAAGCAGATAGACATCGCCGTTACATTTCTATTCCCCAAACTTTCAATCAATACTTGCATAATGGTTAAAAAGGTCACAAGCCACAAATTCTCTACTATGTATACAGTTATGCGGGATAACATTTTGTGTAAGGGATCAAATTATCTACTTCATTTTTAAAGAATATAATTTTAGCATCTAAAGATGGTATTAATTTCTGGCTGAGATCGTTATTCTGATTGAGATTGAAATTGTAAACCAAAAGACTGTGGCACAGTTCTTTTTGGCATACAAATTTTAGTTATTGACATCAAAATCAAAAACAAAATTAGTGAAGTGTAAATTATTGACATAAAATACTTTTATACAAGCTAAAAGTTGTTGTTAGTATTTAAAGGCCCAGTTTTGCGTTATGCAATTATTTAAAAAAAAAACATTCATTCACTTCCCAATTTAATAATACATAGATCACATTTAGATAATACAAATAACAATAATATAATTACAATCACATGAACAGTTATTTTAATTAGATAAATGAACACAATATAATTTTTGAAGTAAAATTTCAAAGCAAATGTTATAGGTCGGTGATTTTATTTTCTCACGGGTTATGATTTTAAATAATAAAATGTTCAAATTCTTGACCTAATGTTACCGAATAAACAAGATGAGTTATTTGTTAACTTTAACAATTAGAATTGTACAATATGTTGGCACAAAGTGCAAAGTGATACAAATCCTTTATTATTTGCTAATTTTAAAAGAAATAATAATGCCATTTTGTTGACTACTCGTTTATACGGTTTTATAACGCCGAATATAGCATTAAAGTTGACTGTATTAGACAATGGTCTTAACGGTCAATTTTTCGTGGAATTGGGAGCAAGACTTTAAAGAGTGAATTTTCATTTATCTTTAAACTTTTAACGCATGACGAATAATTCGGTGCATGTTTGTTTATGCTTCTCTTCAACATTCATGAAAGAAAACTGAGAACAATTAAACAAGTTGAGACAAATGTCGCATTTGGACATTTTGCTTCGTTAACTGTGGAATGTTTGTAAGCTAGTAATGTGTAAAGTTAGTTAAGGTAAAAGTTTCAATAGCTGCGTCCAAAAGAGGAAATACGAGACCTTCCTGCTTTCTTTTCTCTACATTCACGCTCTCTTCTCCCATTTCATCGCCGTTGAGCTGGTGAAAGCAAAGAAAATTCTGTGTCCAGGTTTCTAGATGGCCCCAAAATGCCATGTGAGATTTATATGGTGCTGTGCAAGAAATTCATCAACTAACCAAAGTATGCTTATGTATAGCTTACTTATTTATGCTTGTTTCGAATCTTTATGTGTATTTTTGCCATTATAAAAGTAATTAAATATTTGGCTATTACACTATAGCAACTTTATTATTTATCCACATTTTAAAATAGTAAAACACCATTGATTTATAACATTAGTGATACAATAACTTTTTTAAAGTCAACGTTGATTAGAGTATACGATTATGACTAGATCAGGTATGTAGCTTGGAAAGTTTTGTTGAAATTCTATCCGGTAACCACCCAGCGCGTTATCTCTATTATATTTATAAATTCAAAATGATATTTGAACTCTTGTATGCATAATAGCATAGCTCATATTACATAATAATTGACAGAAACTCTTAACTATAATAATTAGATAATTAGATAGGATACATCAAAATATGGTTGAAGTGGTTAGTCCTTTGTCCTATGCTATGAATTTAATGAGCACCACGTTTGATGAGACAAATTAGCTACTTCAAAGTATCATTCTATTATCATCAATACAATGTATATTGTATAATCCTAGCCCCGTCCTATGTCGCTATGTCCTATCGTGGATGTCCACAATAGGAACTTATATAAGTAGCTTATTTGTAGTTTTTTTCAGTCGCTATTATCTAAACCATTGGCCAGAAAAGAGTATATTTGGAGATTTAATATTTTAAAACATTAATTAAGGGTGGCAGATTGATATCATTGCTCAGGATTTACTTATGTTAATTGTGACTTGATAAAAGGTAATGTGAATATGATGCTATAATAGCACCAAAGGGGACGGAGGATGTAAAATAAAGCTAGCTACAAGTTTATCAACACTCTTATCGGCGATTCAACATTGATAAGTAATTATTATCTATGGTCATCCTTATTCTAAAATGCATTACAATAATTTAAGAGACACGTTCTCTAATGATGTTCTATTAAACATTTATACGAAAAAATAAAATCTAAGTAAATGGATAAAATTAAAGACAATCAACGAAATTTTAAATTCTTTAATAATTAAACATGTATATCGAGTCGATATTATCGACAAAAAAACTTATAAGAATAAAACATCAATTGTCTCTTTGGTACATTTTGGTATTTTTTTTAAATTAAAGAGTAGATATAATTTGAGATTTACATGAGAACCCAAAAATAGAAGCATATTATAATAATAATATCAAATAAAGTTTTGCAGAAGTGTGTACGCTAAAGGTTACTCAGACATGATCCGTTGTCTTGTGGAAAGTAGGGGTATAAAGTGATCTATTTCGCGTGAGTCGAACAGAATCATTTCTCTGAGAATTTGGATGTCTGCTGTCACAATGGCATCCAAAGACGTGGCAAAATGCGATTCTGAATCCTCGGGACATGACGCAGAGTGTGATGGGGTTGCAGCAACACGAAATGTACGCCAGAAGATGTACTAAGCTCACCCCCACTGGTCCAATCATTTCATAAAGTTCCGTTGGGCTGAATAAGTACCACGTATTCTGGAATTAAATAAATAAAGAAATATCTTATTTAACTGCCTCATTTCATAAACCCATTACACGCTACATCTAATTGCTTTGTCTATAGAGTTTATGTGTTCATAAATAATATAACGACGTTGAAAAATATCTGAAACACTCTAATATAAAAAATATGTGTGTAGGTTTATGTAATAATGATCCACGTGACTTGTACAAAACCCTATTCCTTCCTTGTGTTACACACTTTGACCTTAAATTTGACCCTTAAGACGCTAGCTAGAAATGTTGTGAATATACTCACTGTGTTCCCCTTGAAGTATAGAACAA